>CAJQZP010000874.1:55000-165000 GCA_907164705.1 Parnassius apollo | reverse complement strand
GATGACGATGACGTGATGACGACGATGATATTGACGATGACGACGTGTATGATGACGATGACTATGAGGATAATGATGACGACGCTGAAAATGACAATGACAATGACGACGACGATGATGATGATGACGATAATGAAGATTATGAAGATGACGATGACGTGATGACGACGATGATATTGACGATGACGACGTGTATGATGATGATGACGATGAGGATGATGACGATGAGGATGATGATGATGACGATGACAGTGACGATGAGGGTGATGATGATGATTACAATGACGGTGAGTATGATGATGACGACGACGATGATGATGCCCATGAGGATGATGATGATGATGACAACGATGACGATGATGATGACGATGACGATGATGATGATGATTGCGATTATGATGACGATGGTGATGACGATGACGATTATGACGATGACGATGATGATGAAAATTATGACAATGATATTGACGACGACAATGACGATGACGATGACAATGGTGATTACCATGACGATTATGACGATTAAATTGACGATGATCATGACGATGATTATGATGACGATGACGATGGTGATGACGATGACATGGGATGCATTAGCGATAACGATGATGATGATTATGATGATGAAGATGATGATGAAGATGATGATTACGATAACATTGACGATAACAATAACGATAATGATGACGATGACGATGGTGATGATGATGACGATGACGATGACGATGATGATGATGATTACGATGATGATGAAGATGGTGATGACGATGACGGTTATGGCGATGACATTGACGATGACGATGACGATGACGATGATGATGAGATGATGATAATGACGATGATAATGAGGACGACGATGACGATGAGGATGATGATTATGATGATGATGACGATGAAAATGACAATAACCATGACGATGACGATGATGATGATGATTACGATGATGATGAGGATGGTAATGACGATTACGATTATGACGATGAGATGACGATGACAATGATAATAATGATGACGATGACATTGACGATGAAGATGACAATAATGATGTCGATGACATGATGACGATGACGATGACGATGATAATGAAGATTATGACAATGATATTGACGACGACGATGACGATGATGATGACGATTATGACTATGACATTGACGATGATGATGACGATGATGATGATGATGACGATGACGATGACGATGATGATGACGATGACATTAACGATGACGATGAGGATGACATAAGCAGTGACAAAACAAGAGGTGTATTTTGATATACAAAAGATATTTTTGACATACATTTATTATTTTATTTAGTATATATTATTACAATTATTGTGATAAAACCCCAGTTTCCAGCGCTACAAAGGTGAATGGTGGTTTTGAAGTGGATACAGTGAGTCAACAACTAAGGAACGCGAGCTTGCTGCGGCGTCTCTATTAGTGAACAAAAGGTCCAGGCTTTGGGCAATGAATGGTCAGAAGCTGTGAATTAGTGTAAGGCGAACCCACAATCACAGGAGTTATCCCATCGTCGACTCAGGCATCTCAACATGGGAAGTGTGAACTTACTGAAACAAGGTGTGGCTAATGGAATTGATTACACTAGTGTTACGAGCTTGAGGTTCGTGACAATAAAAATTTAACAATAGTAAACACTCCCTGTGTAGCTTCTATTGAGGGAAACAAAATAGTACCATTTCTACAGCAGTCTCTGTAAAAACAGAGCCACAGAGAAACTTATACATTCCGATCTATGTGGGCCTATGTCAATTTCCTTATTAAGTGTGCTAGATATCTCTTTAGATTAAAGAATACCTTTTCTTTTCTTATTAAAAGTAAATACAGTGTTGCCCGTATTTGAGATTTTCAAAAGCCTGGTGGAAAATCAAACAAATTTAAAAACAAAAATGTTAAGAACAGACAATGGTCGTGAATATGTTAACAAACCAGATATTTCTACAAGAGCACGGTATCAAATACTAGACAACCTTGCCTTTCTCTTTTCTATGTAAATACAAATGAAAACAATAATGTTAACTTGTTATCTGTTATAGAGTTAACTAATACACGTTCTTCTACTCTAGTTTTGGCGATGACCCAAATGATTTCACATAAAATTCAGACATGACTGTGGATCGAGCATCAAGTGGTTGCCATGACAGCAGCATGTCACGGTGTTGAACCACAGATGAATATAAACGCATTGTCAGGACCTGATAAAGGCCACTGGAAAAAAAAGGCGTTGCGAAAGAGTATAAGTCATTTGAAAATAACCAAAGTTGGAATTTAACATTATTGCCCGATGGAAAAAAGCTGTTAAATGTAAATGTATTTTTAAAAACAAACTTAAAAATAAAAGTTATACATGCTTAGACAAAAGAAAATTTTGTCAATTTCTTAAAAACTCTAGTCTTTAGAACGCGCGCTAACTGCGACGATTTCTTACATTAAAGGAGGTGAAAGTTTCCCGTACTGAATCATGCGCAATTAGCCTTTACACGACGCTTTTTTTCTCTCTGAATAAGAATACAGGAACCATAGATTATAATATTGTATATAAAAGGGAACTACATTAACTGTTACAAGATATGTAGATGCAGACTGGGCATCTAATCATCTGGATCAAAGTATTGCAAACACGAAACCAGTGTATATGTATTTAAAATAGGTGGCTCTGCTGGTCATGGGAAAACTGCAAACAAAGGACAGTGGCTTTGTCGAGCACGGAAACGAAATACATGGCATTGTGTGACGGAGCAAGGGAAGTTAAATTAGTAAAAGTTTTCTTTATAAATGCTTGGGCAAATATTTATCAATAATTTTCAGCACATAAAATTTGTAATTATCAAATTAATCATACTTGTAGTAAACACACAGACTACGTATGTATGTTATTACTCTAAGATTATACATCAATATATAAGACAAATTGTGAATGATAAAATAGTTAATTTAGAATATTTGGCAACTGAAAATATATGCTCACTAAATGTTTAAAGATAAACATTGTAGTTGTGTCTCTCGTCTAGGTTTTCGAATAATTTAGTTTAATGGTAAGTGTTAACTGTATAAACCAACCGATTTTTATTTACTGATTAAGTACTTAAGAAATCTGATCATGTTGGCGCCAATATCTATGCCACCTTTGTAACTTTTACTTTAGCCGTATTATACCTTTTTGTCGTTTCCGTTCATTTCACAAAGACTGTTTAAACTTAATTCTAATTCTATAAATTAAATCCTGCGTTATTTTATCCAAAATTCATCAGTGTTAGTTTATAATATTAGGTGTCTTACTTGTGGTGTCTTTTTCTGTGTGTGTCTTTTAGGGTATTACAATATTTGTTATATCTTATTGGCATGTGCCTAAATAAGTTAAATACGAATAAAAGTTTTCAAATAAGTACATAGTTATATTATTAATTAAACTATAAAAACATTCACATACGTAAACATTCTCGAAAAACTTTACACTCCTTTTTGGTGTAGTCGAGTAAAAAGAAAGTATATTAAAAATAAATTTATTCCCTAACTCACTTTTAAAGAAAACCGTATTATAAAAATATTAGGAATATCCGATTATCTGTCACAAAAGCAAAGATAAACGGTATGCTCGAATATAATGAATGGAATTTATGTTCAAAAATAATTACATTTTACTGGTTGGATTAAAATTTACGCAAGCAGATTTCCAACTTTGATACGAAAATAGCTTATTCATTCAGAAATTCTATGGGGATTATAAAGCAACGTGATATTACTAAGATATATTTTAAAAAGAGACTTAGTCATAGTAAATATTATATATATATACAAAGAGATAATGAGTTATTCGATCCGTTGTGGAGCAACGCTGTAACTCTGTTGTGGTTGTAGTAGGAATAGTTCGGCTCAACCGGGGTAAGATCACGTTCTCACAGAGTACCAGCGTGAAATAGCAGTTTATTGCTGCTGTGTTTCGAGTATGTTGAGTATAGAGAAACGGATACCCTTCTTACTGGAACCGAAGGTTTCCATTTTAGTTCACAGGGACTAAAATGGAATGCCTCGTTTCTCTTCTTCTCTAACTTTCACCGTACGAAACATAGCAGCATTAAACTGTGATTTTATGCAGACCCATTTCTGCTATAACCATAGTATAGCTGCAGTGTGGCTCGTCGTTCCACGTATAAAAAAACTTACGATTACTTTCGTCTACAGAACACAGCAATATGATATATGCCAAAAAGTAGGCTCAAATTATATGTCCTTTTAACATCGAGAATTTTAAAAACGAAGCACACGTGAAAACCGATTCAAAGCAAGGGCAGCGTTATTGCCAATTTTGCGTGAATCATATTACGATTACCCTCGCTATTGTCTCGTAAAAACGTTCTACCCTTTGACATCAATGATTTTATGTTCACAAGAGCCTTTATAAACGCAATATGATTTGTTGATTGATTTTTTTTATAAAACGTTAGTGTTAAACAAACTTACTGTCCACTTGATAGTAAGCGTCTATTGCAGCCCGTGAACGTCTGCAACCAATTTCAGACAAAGAATATGATAGATGCTTAGTCATGTTCCTAATGTACCGTGATTGCTATACCATTATCTTTCGAAGGTCTCATAGTCACTCCCTTACTCTACCCATGGAACGAATGTCGTGATGATTCTCTTACGTTACTACCACATTCCCTGTGTTGTATGTTTTAAAAAGGCCATTCTTAGATTTAACGTGAATGAAAAGCATTGCATTTTTTATAGCCTAAAGATGACGAACGAGGACACAGTCCTATGTCCACAGATGCTGTGGCCCATAGACATCTTCACTTATCCTCGATTAAGAATCAAAACGCATATGCGTTGTCACATCTGAGGATTAAGATGGATTGCCTCGTTTACAGTAAAAAGGGTCGGCAGATCTCTACATTTACCATACGAAACACAGCAGCATTAAGCTGCTATTTCACGCTGGTGAGAGTGTGGTTCTTCCTCGGTCGAGCCGATCCATTCATGCTACAACCATAATATAGCTGCAACATAATATGACTCTACCACGTATAAAAAATCATAATCGTTAACATGAAAAATATAGTTTTTACAGTTTTATAATAAACTAACGACTCGTTTCAGCTTTGCCTGGATAAAATAGAACGTTTAGATTGGAGATAATTAAAGACCATTAATTTTATAAATTTTTGCTTTTTTTTAAAGTCCAAGTTATTCAGATAAATTATAGCTCACTATATTGCTCTCCATCTGTTTGTGAATTTCCATTACATTTAGTTCAGCCATTCCGGAGATTATTATGGACAGACCGACGTACAAACATTTAAAAATATGTGCTTATAACATAATACCATGAAAATAGCTTAATAGAAGACAATCATTTTGATATATTCACGGCCACTTCACTTTTGTTTATAGATGATATGCATAAACTAACTTCTTTCTTAGAAATTTGAGTAAACAAATGAAGAAGTGACTCAAAGTTCAAAAGATGTAAAAAGTTATTAGCTTGAAATTTTAGCAAAATGCAAAATTAAAAGATTCAGCTGAAGAGTAATTTGAACACTAATGAAGGTTTTGAAAATTAGTAGTTTCAGGGCCCTAACTTTGATAAGTTGTTAGGCGACAGACAAATGCAGCAGAATATTCCTCTTACTAGTCCAGAACACTCTTGCCACTGAGCAGGAATTAAGAGGTCATATCTAATGCTATAAAATGTTGCAACGTAACGTGACTGAAGATAAACAACTAAAAGTTAACGCCAGCTTTTTTATTTATTTATATAATTGTATTTCTTATAATGTAATACTTGAGGGCCAGTAGACGTCGTGGCGCGATGATAAGCTTCACTATATGAATTCACTTCGTATTTTTATAGTGTGAATATAAAAAAATATTATGAGATATTTCATACTTTTTTGGCACGGAAAACGGAGTATCTGAACGAACTTACAGTTCACCACATTGTAAGTGGCTACTGCAGTATTTGTACCAAACAACACATCAAACAAAAAAGGTTACACATACGTTATCACCTCTAAGGACGAAGATGGAATGATTCACAGCCTGTCCTAGTAAAATATCTTATCTTAAACAAAGCACATGGGTGACCATTCAGACCCAGAACAATTATATGAAGGTCATACAAACAAACCTTCCGGGCGGGATTCAAACCCAGGGCTCACAGTGCCACAACCAACTTCTTAGCTACTGTGCCATCGAGCTGTTAAGGATCTTCTATATAATTTCCAGCCAAGGTAGTCGTTCTTGATAGTTTTTGAAATGTTAATATTCAGACTAATTTTGCGCACATTTTATGTGATGCAAACCAAAATAAAACAATACTTAACTTACCGTAAGAATGCACACTTACGGACACATATACATCTTTAATTATTTGTTGCCAACAAGGTAGTGTAAGATTCATATGAGAGCCGGATGTGCATCCAGCAGTGAAGATTTACGGGCTATTGAATTATGAAAGAGCAAAGATTTGTGATGTGAATATCAAACGGCATGACTACCTATTATGACGTCATGCCCTCTCTATACCAACGCTTATGACTCCCTTGTCTGTTTAAATTTTAAAAGTTCTACGCAGTAATATAGTAAGTAGGTGTATAATATACGTACGTAGTACGTATACGTAGTACGTAGTACATATAGCATACGTAAGTGATACATAAAATATACAGTTCGTTGCTTCTCTGTGCGAGTTTTTTAATACGTGCGCCTTTCTGTCAACTACTACACACTTGACGTGACTTGCAATTTTTATTTATTTTCAACCACATTACTTTATTAATTTACAGTGATTATAAATCATATCACCAACTATGATGTTTCCCGTGCTGGCCCATTTTTTATAGAATAATAACAAACGAGCATATGGTCCACCTGATAATAAGGGGATGCTGTGGCCTATATCCATCTATATCTACCCTCGACTTAGAATGAAAATACGAATGTGTAGTCATGTAAAATATGCGAAATGCCTAATTAAATTTAATTATTTATATGTTTTATATTTATAGCAATATTTAATCTCAGGAGTGAATGTGAGGCAAATTCCGTTAACGAAGTACAGACCTTTCAAGCAGAGCGTTATGTCAGCAGTAACGAGGCAGCATGGCGTCTCCTTGGCTTCCCTTTACACGAAAGGCACCCATCAGTTACTTACCATGCTGTGCACTTAGAAAATGGAGAGCGTGTATATTTCACCGAAAGAAATTTCCATGAAAGAATTGCATCGCCGACAAAAACTGCACTAACAGCCTTCTTTCAACTTTGGCAAACCGACCCCTTTGCAAAAACGTTGTTATATTCTGAAGTCCCCCGCTATTATACTTGGAACACATCTAGGAAGGAGTGGAACCGCCGTATTCAAGGCGCGCCTGTTGCAAATTCGCCCGGTGTAAAGTCATCAGATGCTCTTGGTCGTGTGTATACCGTCCATGTAACTAATTTTGAATGTTTCTGTTTACGATTGCTGTTGCATCATGTTCGGGATCCTACAGGATATTAAGACCTAAACTGTCAACGGTCAGGAATGCGCAACTTATAGAGAAGCATGTTAAGCTCTGCATCTTTTAGAAAACGATAATCACTGGTATGAAACCATGGAGGAAGCTGTGCAGTGCCAGTCACCAGCCAAAATTAGGGATCGTTATGCAACTCTCATATCATCTTGCGGGCTATTTAATGCACATGAATTGTGGGACAAACATAAAGAGTACGTGGCGGAAGATATTTTGCGAAGGTTACAGCAGACACATGCGTACATGACACACAATGAACATATTTAAAATGAAGCACTTGGAAACATTGAAGATAAAGTAATGGCAATGGTAGGCAAAAAAATTAAGCGACTTTGGAATGATAAGCCCACAGCGAACAACCGAAAATGAACTAAGTGATGAAATTATACGTAAAACAAACTACGATATACCAGTTTTGCAGCAGCAAGTAGCCGAATTTGTACCCCGCTTGCTTCCCGAACAAAAACGAGTTTTTGACAAAGTATTAGGACAAATTGAATCTGAAAAATGGTGCACTTTTCTTTTTAGATGTCCCTGGAGGAACTGGTAAGACATTTTTGTTAAATTTATTATTAGCGCAAGTACGGAAAGAAAAAAACATTGCTGTGCCGTAGCTTCCTCCGTTACAGCCGCCATGCTGCTAAGCGGGGGCCGCACTGCACATTCTGTTTTAAAACTCCCTCTAAATCTAGCCCAGGAGAATCGCTGATCTGCAACTTTAGCAAAAATAGTGCACGAGCTATAATGCTACGACAATGCAAACTTTAGTGTGGGACGAGTGTAATATCGCATAAAAAAGCTGTAGAAACACTTAATCGAACGCTCCAGGATTTGCGCAGCAATACCGATGTAATGGGAGGAATGGTGGTTTTACTGGCTGGTGACTTTTGCCAAACTTTACCTGTCATTCAAAAGGGCACACCTGCAGATGAAATTAAGCATGCCTCAAGTCGTCTATTTTATGGAACAAGGTGACAAAATTCAGTTTAACTACGAATATGAGAGTACATTTGTATAATGATATCAATGCTGGAAACTATTAAATATTGGCGATGGGCGGTTGGAAACGGATGCTGAGGGCTGTGTTAAATTGACGAGAGATTTTTGTAATTTAGTACAGTCATTCCGAATTAATTGCGAGCGGTTATTCAGATTTAACGAACAACATGCATGAATACAAATGGTTATGTGAAAGGGCGATTCTTGCACCAAAGCATAATAGCGTTAACAAAATAAATTTAGATATATTAAGCGAAGTAGCAGGAGAAATAACAGAGTATTTGTCAGTAGACACAGTTATAGACACAGAACAGAGCACTTCATATCCCGTAGAGTTTTTAAATTCTCTAGATTTGTCAGGTGTGCCCTCACATAAGCATCAATCAAAATTAGGCATCCCAGTGACGCTAATGCGAAATTTAGATGCTCCTCGGTTATGTAACGGGACAAGGCTGCGTGTGACGTGGTCTCTGTAATACCCGCACAGGCGAAGTCAAACGACGTCGAGTATGATGATGATGACGATGATGATGATGACGATGAGGATGATGATGATGACGATGACGATGAAAATGATAGTGACAATAACGATGACGATGATGATAATGACGATGACGATGATGATGAAGATGACGATGACAATGACGATGATGATGACGATGATGATGAAGATGATGATGACGATGATGATGACGATGACATTGATGATCACGGTGAGATGGATGATGATGATGACGATGACGATTAAAATGACAATGACAATGACGATGACTATGATGTTGAAGACGATGATGATGACTATGATGACGACGATGACGATGATGATGACGATGACTGTGATGATGACGATTGTGACGATGACGATGACGATGATGATGACAATGATGATGACAATGACGATGATGATGACGATGATGAATACGATGATGATGACGATAACATTGACGATGAAAATGACGATGGTGATGATGATCACGATGACGATAACGATGATGACGATGACTATGATGATGACGATGACGATGATGATGATGATGACGATAAATGAAGACGATGACATTGACGATCACGATGAGTATGATGATGATGACGATGACGATTAAAATGACAATGCCAATGATGATGACTATGATGTTGATGACGATGATGATGATTATGACGATGACGATGACGATGACATAGACTTGACGGTGACGATGACAATAATGATGACGATGACATTGACGATGACGATGACAATAATGATGACGATGACAACGACGATGACGATGACGATGACGATGACGATGATGATGACGATGACGATGATGATGACGATGACGATGATGATGAAGATTATGACAATGATATTGACGACGAAAATGACGACGACGATGACAATGGTGATTACCATGACGATGACATTGACGATAATCATGACGATGATGATGATGGCGATGACGATGACGATGATGATGACGATGACATTAGCGATGACGATGAGGATGATGATTGGGATCATGATGAAGATGGTGATGTCGATGACATTGACGATGACGATGACGATGAAGATTATGACAATGATATTGACGACGACAATGACGATGACGATGACAATGTTGATTACCATGACGATGACATTGACGATGATCTTGACGATGATGATGATGATGATGATGATGATGATGATGATGATGATGATGATGATGATGATGATGACGACGATGATGATGATGACAATGATGATGGAGATGACTGTGATGACGATGAGGGTGATGATGACTATGATGATGACTATGATGATGACAATGACGATGGTGATGGCGATGATGATGACGATAACATTGACGATAACAATAACGATAATGATGGCGATGACGATGGTGAAAACGATGACGATGACGATGACGATGACGATGATGACGATGATGATGATAATTACGATGATGATGAAGATGGTGATGACGATGACGGTTATGGCGATGACATTGACGATGACGATGACGATGATGATGAAGATGACGATGATGATAATGACGACGATAATGACGACGACGATGAAGATGACGATGATGATGATGATTACGATGATGATGAGGATGGTGATGACGATGACGATTATGACGATGAGATGACGATGACAATGACAATAATGATGACGATGACATGACGATGACGATGACGATGACGATGATGATGAAGATTATGACAATGATATTGACAATGACGGTGACGATGATGATTACGATGGTGATGATGACGATTATGACGATGACATTGACGATGATGATGATGATGATGACGATAACTATGACGGTGATGATGATGAGATGATGACGATGATGATGATGACGATGATGACGATGATGACGAATATTATGATGATGATGATGATGACGATGATGATGACGATGACATTGACGATGATGATGATGACGATGTTTATGATGATGATGATGATGACGGTGATTATCATGACGATGGCGATGACGATGATGATGACGATGGCATTGACGACGATAATAATGACGATGACGACGAATATGACGATGACAATCACGATGACGATGATATTGACGATGACGATGACATTGACGATGAAAATGACAATGTCAATGACGATGACGATGATGATGATGACGATGAGGAAGATGATGATGACGATGACTATGATGATGACGATTATGACGATGACGATGACAATGACGATGTCGATGATGATGACGATTATGACAATGAAGATGACGATGACGATGACGATGATAATGAAGATGACGATGACGATGAGGACGACGACGACATTGACGATGACGAAGAGCATGATGATGACGACGATGATGATGATGACGTTGAGGATGATGATGATGACGATGACGGTGGCGATGACTATTACGATGACATTGACGTTGACCGTGAGAGTGACATTACATTGACGATGACAATGACGATAATCATGACGATGACGATGGTGATGACGATGAAGATGACGATGACGATGAGGACAATAACGATGATGATGACGATGACATTGATGATCACGGTGAGATGGATGACGATGATGACGATGACGATGATGATGATGATTACGATGATGAAGAAGATGGTGATGACGATGACGGTTATGGCGATGACATTGACGATGACGATGACGATGATGATGAAGATGACGATGATGATAATGACGACGATAATGACGACGACGATGAAGATGACGATGATGATGATGATTACGATGATGATGAGGATGGTGATGACGATGACGATTATGACGATGAGATGACGATGACAATGACAATAATGATGACGATGACATGACGATGACGATGACGATGACGATGACGATGATGATGAAGATTATGACAATGATATTGACAATGACGGTGACGATGATGATTACGATGGTGATGATGACGATTATGACGATGACATTGACGATGATGATGATGATGATGACGATAACTATGACGGTGATGATGATGACGATGATGATGATGACGATGATGACGATGATGACGATTATTATGGTGATGACGATGACGATGATAATGACGATGACGATGAAAATGACAATGACAATAACGATGACTATAATGTTGCTTACGATGATGATGATGATGATGATGATGACGATGATGATGACGATGACATTGACGATGATGATGATGACGAAGTTTATGATGATGATGATGATGACGGTGATTATCATGACGATGGCGATGACGATGATGATGACGATGGCATTGACGACGATAATAATGACGATGACGACGAATATGACGATGACAATCACGATGACGATGATATTGACGATGACGATGATGAAGATGAAAATGATAATGATGTTGCTTACGATGATGATGATGATGATGATGATGATGACGATGATGATGACGATGACATTGACGATGATGATGATGACGATGTTTATGATGATGATGATGATGACGGTGATTATCATGACGATGGCGATGACGATGATGATGACGATGGCATTGACGACGATAATAATGACGATGACGACGAATATGACGATGACAATCACGATGACGATGATATTGACGATGACGATGATGAAGATGAAAATGATAATGAAAATGGCGATGACAATGATGATGATGACGATGACGATGAAAATGACAATGACAATAACGATGACTATAATGTTGATGACGATGATGATGATGATGATGATAACGATGACGATGATGATGACGACGATGATGAAGATGACGGTGATTATTATGATGATGACGATGACGATGATGATGACGATGACATTGACGATGATGATGATGACGATGTTGATGATGATGATGATGATGATGATGATGATGACGATGACGATGATTATCATGACGATGACGATTATGATGAAGATGGCATTGACGATGACGATAATAATGACGATGACGACGAATATGACGATGACGATCACGATGACGATGATATTGACGATGATGATGACGATGATGATGATGATGACGATAACTATGACGGTGATGATGATGATTATGATGATGACGATGATGATGATGACGATGATGACGATGATGACGATTATTATGATGATGACGATGACGATGATAATGACGATGACGATGAAAATGACGATGACAATAACGATGACTATAATGTTGCTGACGATGATGATGATGAGTGATGATGATGACGATGATGATGACGATGAAATTGGCGATGATGATGATGACGATGTTTATGATGATGATGATGATGACGGTGATTATCATGACGATGACGATGACGATGATGATGACGATGGCATTGACGACGATAATAATGACGATGACGACGAATATGACGATGACGATCACGATGACGATGATATTGACGATGACGATGATGAAGATGAAAATGATAATGAAAATGGCGATGACAATGATGATGATGACGATCACGATGAATGATGTTTGATGGTGATGATGTGGTGATGCGATACGATGTGATGACGACGATGATGAAGATGACGGTGATTATTATGATGATGACGATGACGATGATGATGACGATGACATTGACGATGATGATGATGACGATGTTGATGATGATGATGATGATGATGATGAGACGATGACGATGATTATCATGACGATGACGATTATGATGAAGATGGCATTGACGATGACGATAATAATGACGATGACGACGAATATGACGATGACGATCACGATGACGATGATATTGACGATGATGATGACGATGATGATGATGATGACGATAACTATGACGGTGATGATGATGATGTGATGATGACGATGAAATTGGCGATGATGATGATGACGAGTGTGTGTGTATATCATGCGATGACGATGAGATGATGAGATGGCATGAAGGACGATGACGACGAATATGAGGAGGCGATGATATTGACGATGACGATGACATTGACGATGACATTGACGATGATGATAACGACGATGATTACGATTACGATGACGATAACGATGACGCTGACGATGAATATTACGATGACGATGACGATGACAATGCGATGATGATGATGATAACATTGACGATGACGATGACGATGACTATGACGATGACAATGACGCTGATGATGACGATGACGATTACGTTGACGATGACGATAAAGATGACGATCACGGTGGCTATGACATTGACGATGTATCTATTATTAATTGAAAACATTTATTTATACAAAGAATAGAAAATTTACTTTCAAACTGGTTCACCGAAAACCGGGTTTTTTATGAGAAATCCAAAAAAAAAATCGGTTTTTAATTAGGGCCGGTTTTGCATTCCCAATCCATGAAAATCTTTATATGAGCACTGTTTTACATTGGAAATGCTTTTTATTCCTTATTTTCATCCGACCGCGCCCCACAAGAAGGGTAATTTTTCGAGTGCGTGTGTGTATTTTTTTAGCAGCTAAGACTAATTAAATAACAGCCTATATAAACCGTTCATGCTACACATCGTGTCAAAGAAAACGGCATACATACATACATACATAAATAAAAATTGAAAATATTTATTTTAAGTTAAGTGTTGTACATTTGGAGTTTGTCAGAACTGTATAAACCAACCCAGATCTAGAAGCTAGATCAGTAACTATGAGACATAAACGCACCATTACACGATGATGACCCGCTCATTATGACATTGGAAAATTCTAACATTAAATTGTGTAGCAAAACAGTGAGATGTAAATGATTGCAAGAAAATTTACACAGAGACAATGATAAAAAGGAAGAAAGTGCAATGTTTATAAACCGGCCTACAAAAAGGGTAAACAAACATTTCACGAAGATCAAGTGCTTTATATGTAAATAAATGAATCACTATACTAAAATGTGTCCGACCAAAACAAACAAAAGCGAGAAACGGGGTGAAAAATGTGAATGTGGCCAACAACCAAATGATAATAATGAGGGACATGGTGAAGTAGAGTTTAATTAGAATTGTATAATATAACAATAATATTTAAGTGCCGGGTTTGTCTAAAAATCTAATTTTTTTTGTAAAAATGGCTTCAAAAAAAACAAGAGGTGTATTTTGATATACAAAAGATATTTTTGACATACATATACATTTATTATTTTATTTAGTATATATTATTACAATTATTGTGATAAAATCCCAGTTTCCAGCGCTACAAAGGTGAATGGTGGTTTTGAAGTGGATACAGTGAGTCGATAACTAAGGAACGCGAGCTTGCTGCGGCGTCTCTATTAGTGAACAAAAGGTCCAGGCTTTGGGCAATGAATGGTCAGAAGCTGTGAATTAGTGTAAGGCGAACCCACAATCACAGGAGTTATGGTATCGTCGACTCAGGCACCTCAACATGAGAAGTGTGAACTTACTGAAACAAGGTGTGGCTAGTGGAATTGATTACATTAGTGTTACGAGCTTGAGGTTCGTGACAATGAAATTAATTTTTTATTGTAAACACACAACAATAGTAAACACTCCCTGTGTAGCTTCTATTGAGGGAAACAAAATAGTACCATTTCTACAGCAGTCTCTGTAAAAACAGAGCCACAGAGAAACTTATACATTCCGATCTATGTGGGCCTATGTCAGTTTCCTTATTAAGTGTTGCTAGATGTCTGTTAAAATTAATAGATTATTTCACAAGAATGACCTTTTCTTTTCTTATTAAAAGTAAATACAGTGTTGCCCGTATTTGAGATTTTCAAAAGCCTGGTGGAAAATCAAACTAATTTAAAAACAAAAATGTTAAGAACAGACAATGGTCGTGAATATGTTAACAAACAGTTCCAGATATTTCTACAAGAGAACGGTATCAAATACTAGACAACTTTGCCTTTCTCTTTTCTATGTAAATACAAATGAAAACAATAATGTTAACTTGTTATCTGTTATAGAGTTAACTAATACACGTTCTTCTGACTCTAGTTTTGGCGATGACCCAAATGATTTCACATAGAATTCAGACATGACTGTGGATCGAGCATCAAGTGGTTGCCATGACAGCAGCATGTCACGGTGTTGAACCACAGAAGAATGAAAACGCATTGTCAGGACCTGATAAAGGCCACTGAAAAAAAGGCGTTGCGGAAGAGTATAAGTTATTTGAAAATAACAAAACTTGGAATTTAACATTATTGCCCGCAGGAAAAAAAGCTGTTAGATGTAAATGTATTTTTAAAAACAAACTTAAAAATAAAAGTTATACATGCTTAGACAAAAGAAAATTTTGTCAATTTCTTAAAAACTCTAGTCATTAGAACGCGCGCTAACTGCGACGATTTCATACATTAAAGGAGGTGAAAGTTTCCCGTACTGAATCATGCGCAATTAGCCTTTACACGACGCTTTGTTCTCTCTGAATAAGAATACAGGAACCATAGATTATAATATTGTATATAAAAGGGAACTACATTAACTGTTACAAGATATGTAGGGGCTTGGTTGGCTGTGGTTTGTTACAATCTGCATTACAGTTAATGTAGTTCCCTTTTATATACAAGAGATGCAGACTGGGTGTGTTACTTCATTTTAATTTTGTGATTAAGTACTTAATAAATCTGATCATGTTAACGCCAATATCTATGCCACCTTTGTAACTTTTACTTTAGCCGTATTATACCTTTTTGTCGTTTCCGTTCGTTACACAAAGACTGTTTATACTTAATTCTAATTCTTTAAATTAAATCCTGCGTTATTTTGTCCAAAATTCTTCAGTGTTAGTTTATAATATTAGGTGTCTTACAACATAACCAGCCTTTTAGGGTATTACAATATTTGTTATATCTTATTGGCATGTGCCTAAATAAGTTAAATACGAATAAAAGTTTTCAAATAAGTACATAGTTATATTATTAATTAAACTATAAAAACATTCACATACGTAAACATTCTCGAAAAACTTTACACTCCTTTTTAGTGTAGTCGAGTAAAAAGAAAGTATATTAAAAATAAATTTATTCCCTAACTCACTTTCAAAGACAACCGTATTATAAAAATATTACGAATATCCGATTATCTGTCACAAAAGCAAAGATACGAGTACGGTATGCTCGAATATAATGAATGGAATTTATGTTCAAAAATAATTACATTTTACTGGTTGGATTAAAATTTACGCAAGCAGATTTCCAACTTTGATACGAAAATCGCTTATTCATTCACAAATTTTATGGGGATTATAAAGCAACGTGATTTATTACTTAGATATATTTTAAAAAGAGACTTAGTTATAGTAAATATTATATATATACAAAGAGATAATGAGTTATTCGATCCGTTGTGGAGCCACGCTGCAACTCTATTGTGGTTGTAGTAGGAATAGTTCGGCTCAACCGGGGTAAGATCACGTTCTCACAGAGTACCAGCGTGAAATAGCAGTTTATTGCTGCTGTGTTTCGTAGTATAGAGTAGTATGTTGAGTATAGAGAAACGGATACCCTTCTTACTGGAACCGAAGGTTTCCATTTTAGTTCACAGGGACTAAAATGGAATGCCTCGTTTCTCTTCTTCTCTAACTTTCACCGTACGAAACATAGCAGCATTAAACTGTGATTTTGTGCAGACCCATTTCTGCTATAACCATAGTATAGCTGCAGTGTGGCTCGTCGTTCCACGTATA
The DNA here is from genome assembly GCA_907164705.1 of Parnassius apollo. NCBI lineage: Eukaryota > Metazoa > Arthropoda > Insecta > Lepidoptera > Papilionidae > Parnassius > Parnassius apollo. Next base: position 147,400 of record CAJQZP010000874.1, on the reverse strand, counting down.
AAAAACTTACGATTACTTTCGTCTGCAGAACATAGCAATATGATATATGCCAAAAAGTAGGCTCAAATTATACGTCCTTTTAACATCGAGAATTTTAAAAACGAAGCACACGTGAAAACCGATTCAAAGCAAGGGCAGCGTTATTGCCAATTTTGCGCGAATCATATTACGATTACCCTTGCTATTGTCTCGTAAAAACGTTCTACCCTTTGATATCAATGATTTTATGTTCACAAGAGCCTTTATAAACGCAATATGATTTGTTGATTGAATTTTTTTTTTTTATAAAACGTTAGTGTTAAACAAACTTACTGTCCACTTGATAGTAAGCGTCTATTGCAGCCCGTGAACGTCTGCAACCAATTTCAGACAAAGAATATGATAGATGCTTAGTCATGTTCCTAACGTACCGTGATTGCTACACCATTATCTTTCGAAGGTCTCATAGTCTCTTCCTTACTCTACCCATGGAACGAATGTGGTGATGATTCTCTTACGTTACTACCACATTCCCTGTGTTGTATGTTTTAAAAAGGCCATTCTCAGATTTAACGTGAATGAAAAGCATTGCATTTTTTATAGCCTAAAGATGACGAACGAGGACACAGTCGTTTTGATATATTCACGGCCACTTCACTTTTGTTTATAGATGACATGCATAACCTAACTTCTTTCTTGGAAATTTGAGTAAACAAATGAAGAAGTGACTCAAAGTTCAAAAGATGTAAAAAGTTATTAGCTTGAAATTTTAGCAAAATGCAAAATTAAAAGATTCAGCTGAAGAGTAATTTGAACACTAATGAAGGTTTTGAAATTAATAGTTTCAGGGCCCTAACTTTGATAAGTTGTTAGGCGACAGACAAATGCAGCAGAATATTCCTCTTACTAGTCCAGAACACTCTTGCCACTGAGCTGGAATTAAGAGGTCATATCCAATGCTATAAAATGTTGCAACGTAACGTGACTGAAGATAAACAACTAAAAGTTAACACCAGCTTTTTTATTTATTTATATAATTGTATTTCTTATAATGTAATACTTGAGGGCCAGTAGACGTCGTGGCGCGATGATAAGCTTCACTATATGAATTAGAGTGGAATTAAAAAAAATATTATGAGATATTTCATACTTTTTTTGGCACGGAAAACGGAGTATCTGAACGAACTTACAGTTCACCACATTGTAAGTGGCTACTGCAGTATTTGTACCAAACAACACATCAAACAAAAAAGGTTACAGATACGTTATCACCTCTAAGGACGAAGATGGAATGATTCACAGCCTGTATAGCATTGAGACCGTAACACAGCAGAAAAGTAGTCTTACGCGTTAGTAAAATATCTTATCTTAAACAAAGCACATGGATGACCATTCAGACTCAGAACAATTATATGAAGGTCATACAAACACACCTTCCGTGCGGGATTCAAACACAGGGCTCACAGTGCCACAACCAACTTCTTAGCTACTGTGCCATCGAGCTGTTAAGGACCTTCTATATAATTTCCAGCCAAGGTAGTCGTTCTTGATGGAATTTGAAATGTTAATATAATTTTTCAGACTAATGTTGCACACATTTTATGTGATGCAAACCAAAATAAAACAAAACTTAACTTACCGTAAGAATGCGCATTTACGGACAGATATACATCTTTAATTATTTGCAACCAACAAGGTAGTGTAAGATTCATATGAGAGCCGGATGTGCATGCAGCAGTGAAGATTTACGGGCTATCGAATTATGGAAGAGCAAAGATTTGTGACGTGAATATCAAACGGCATGACTATCTATTATGACGTCATGCCCTCTCTACACCAACGCTTATTACTCCCTTGTCTGTATATACATTAAAAGTTCTACGCAGTAATATAGTAAGTAGGTGTATAATATACGTACGTAGTACGTATACGTAGTACGTAGTACATATAGCATACGTAAGTAATACATAAAATATACACTTCGTTGCTTCTCTGTGTGAGTTTTGTACTACGTGTGCCTTTCTGTTAACTACTACACACTTGACGTGACTTGCAATTTTTATTTATTTTCAACCATATTACTTTATTAATTTTCATTGATTATAAATCATATCACCAACTATGATGTATCCTGTGCTGGCCCATTTTTTTAAAGAATAATAACAAACGAGCATATGGTCCACCTGATAATAAGGGGATGCTGTGGCCCATATCCATCTATATCTACCCTCGATTTAGAATGAAAATACGAATGTGTAGTCATGTAAAATATGCGAAATGCCTACTTTAATTTAATTATTTACGTATTTTGTAATTTAGAAACTTACTAACCAAAATACCTACCAGCGTATGCTTTTTTAACCAGCTACGATAAATGGGTTTGTTCATCATTTATGCGAATCATTTGTTTTTGTAGAAGAGGAGGCAAACGAGCATACGGTTCACGTGATGTTAAGTGACTACCGTAGCCCATGAACAACCGCAACGTCAGGGGAATTGTAAGTGCGTTGCTGGCCCTTTAGAAAAGAGTAAGCTCTTTTCTTGAATGTCCCCGGGTTGTATCGGACCATAAAAATCGCCGGTGGTAAATTATTCCACAGAGAGCTCGTACACGGAAGAAAACTCTAAAATGTGTGGATGGTATCGGTAGATTTGCCGCGTAGTGCGTTCATGAAATTTGGCGGCTGGGGTTAATCCTAACAATTCGTTAGAGCACTCTCCGCGATAGATGCGATACCTAGTAAAATACGCAAAGAGATGCAATATCTTTTCGCAGCGCCAGTGAATTAAGCCAATCGGAAAGCATACGTTCGTCGATGAATAGAGCCGCTCTGCGCTGAATGAGGTCAAGTGGAAGGAGCTGGTACTGGGGAGCTCCAGCCCAGTATTATATTTGAGGCCAAACCTGCGCCTAGTAAAATTGCAGGTGGTGTGCTGGCATGAAATACTGTCCCGCTCTGCTGAGCACGCCAAGCTTTTTAGAAGCCAACTTGGCCTTCTCTTCCAAGTGACCACGAAACTGCACGTCACTGCATACTTCAACCCCGAGGTTTCCGATACTGGCTGCGGCAACAAGTGGAGTGCCTTCAAATTGAGAAGATACGACAAAGGGGTTCTTTTCAGCGGTTAACGCGCAAACTTGTGTCTTCTGAGACTTAAACTGGACTAGATTTAGTCGAGAGTTTGTTCAACAAAGACTCGACTTCAGACACAAGTTTTATCCCAGTACTCGGAGACGTTTTACCGAGAAATTTTGGCACGGCCGGTGTACAGAGCATCACCAGTGCTGTCATCTGCATATCAATGAATGTTACAGGTTTGTAACATATCACTGATATGCAGAAGAACAGCGTTAGTGATAGCACGCAGCCTTGTGGAATACCAGCAGTAATAGGCTTGTAATCGGCGTTTGCACCAACTACAACGACCTTGATGGTCCCATCTGCAAGAAAGCTGGTGATCCAATTGAAAATCTTCGGGGATTTCTCACATGAACAGGGCCACTGGGTGAAGACACTTGCGTTTAAGACAATACAATGTAAACAATCTATTTTCTTATTACTTTTTTGAAATAATATATCGATTAATTGAATGATTAATCGATATATTTTTATTAATTCATTCATTCTTACCGTGTAATGGCAGTGTAAGAGTATCCACTACCCCATGTCAGCCAGTGTGTGTCGTGAAAGGCGATAGAGGGAAACAAGTCAGAATATAGGCAGTGTGGCAGTGTGATAGTGTAGTGTTTATTTATTACTAATGAACAAATAAAATTCAAGTACAAAATCATCATCATCATCATCATTACAGCCCTTCACAAGTCCACTGCTAAACATAGGCCTCCCCCAAGGTATGCCACAAAGCACGGTCCTGAGCCACCTGCATCCATCGACTTCCTGCATGTCTTACCAGGTCGTTACTCCATCTAGTGGGGGGTCGCCCTACACTTCGACTACCGGTACAAGTACTCTGCTACTCGAGAATCCTTTTTTTCCCAACGGTTGTCAGCTCTTCGAGCTATATGGCCGGCCTTCTGCTACTTCAGCTTACTAATCCGTTGGGCTATGTCGGTCACTCTGGTTCTACTGTGGATATTTATTTATTTAAAAACTTTATTGCACTTAAAATGTACAATTGGCGGACTTAATGCCTTTAGGCATTTTCTACCAGTCAACCGCGAGCTAAGCAGAGAATTTTAGCAGGTGCCATAAAATATGAGGATAATTTATACGTGAATGTAAATATAAAAATACACATCCCATAAGTGTAAATACAAAAATAAATATACACAACTACAATTAACCTAAGTAATTATACTCAATACCTGATACAATACATACATAATGTTTAAATAGTACATAATACATACGTTTTAAGCATACATTCATACATATTATACAAAAACAATTTGAATAATTTATAATGTCAAGTCACATATAAGCAGAAACAATTAAATATGAAAATAAGTTGCTGGAAGAAGAAAGGTAGTGATCAGTCACCATCCTCTTAAAGGTAGGAACAGAAGTCGGTTTCCTGATATGAGGGGGTAATTTTCTCCATAGCCTTATGGCCTCAGCGGCGAAAGACTGAGACATAAATTTGGTACGGCGAGGAAAAACACATAAGGTAGTTCCGTCGGAGGATTGTAGGTTACGATCGTGAGAAGAACCCAAATACTGAAACTTGCATTTCAAGTATTGGGGAGTGCATGGATCACATAGTATTGAAAAAAGCGTTCGAAGAATTTTGATACATCTATGATGATATATCGTATATATATGGATACATGATCGTATTTACGAAGGCCAAAAATAAAACGGATACAATTGTTTAACAAATGATCCAATTTGCACAGAAGTACTTGACTCACATCAGAGTAACACACATCAGCATAATCAATGACTGGTAAAACAAGCGCTCGCACCAACATAGCCTTAGTCTCGGTTGGAATGAAATTCTTGAAACGATAAATGCCACGCAGGGTAATTGTCACTCTCCGGCTTATTTCAGCCACCTGAGATTGCCAACTTAAATTAGCATCAATCATTAACCCAAGGTCTTTAACTACATGACTAAGAGAAATATTTGTGTTATTGTAAACGATATGCTCCAGTAAATTGAAATCTAATTTAGCTATACGGCGAGGACTACCGAGAATTATTGCTTGACATTTAACAGGATTGACAGCAATTCCATAATTTCTGCACCAGTCACAAATGGCCTCAACATCTAGATTTAAAATTTCGATTGCAGAGTTAACCTCTGCTGGGTCAATCCGATCGTACAGCTGTAAATCGTCAGCATACAGATTGTGGATACAGGAGCATTTGAAATTCACAGTTATGGGATTTATAAAAATAGAAAATAATAAAGGAGAAAGAATTCCGTCTTGTGGAACGCCAGTAGTAAAATCAGACCAATCAGATAAAGACTGTTGGTTGACTTTAACTATTTGCTGGTGACTACGAAGATAAGTTGATAACCAGTCCAACACGGACGAAGAGAAACCCATGTATTTACAGATAGCAAGAAGAATGTCATAATCGACTGTACAGAAAGCATTGGAGAAGTCAATTAATACGAGAACCGTTAATTTTGATTCCTCCACACCCTCTCGTACATCATCAAGAACTTTAAGGAGAGCAGTGGTTGTACTATGCCCAGGACGAAAACTTGATTGTAAGGGACTAAGAAGGTTATTTTTATAAATGTAGCTGGATAGCTGTTTGTATGCAGCTGATTTTAAAATCTTTGAAATAAAGGGGAGTATAGAAATTGGTCGAAAATGGTTAGCAGAACTGGGATTATTTAACTTAGGAAGTGGAAAGACAAATGCTTTACGCCAAAAAGATGAAAAAAACCCAGTAGAAAAAGAAAAATTTACATATTTCCCATCCCATTACCCACATATATTTATATATATGTGGGTAATGGGAGTGGGAGAATGTTTTCAAGTATGGGGATAAATATTTCTACTCACATCATCATAGCCAGCTGCTTTAGATTTAGTAGAATACAATAATTTTACGAACATCTTCATCAGTTATTGGAAAAAAGCAAAGCAGTTTGCGTCGATTTTGGGAAGTGATGAAATAAGAGAAATAGTTCTATATTTGATGGAATTATCGAATTTAATTGCCGAGGAGAAGTGCTTCTAAAGATCATTGAGAGATATTGACCCCATATCAGGCAATTCTTTTGTCTACCTAACCCAAGGGAATTAAAAAACTTCCAAGTGCCGGCTGGCGAAGAGCTTATAATATTCTTATGGATATGTCGGCGTTTTGCAGCTCGAACCATCTGATTGCATCTGTTTCTGGTAGCTTTATATTTCCAGTTGGCATTACAGCGATTGTTTTTAAATCTTACAAAAGCCCGATCACGTTTTGCCATTGCTTTACGGATGTCACTGTCCATCCACGCATCCACGGCGCTGGGGGGCGCTTGACTTTAAAATTGCGAATCGGGGCTACTGCATCGTATAAGTGAAGGATATTATTAATAAGTGTGTCTACCATATGGTTTACATCTGATGTATAAAAAATATCTGACCAATCTATTGAGGCGGCTTTCAGTTTCAACAACTCCACATCCAGAGTTGCGAAGCTACGCAGGCGCAGAACAGGTGCGGTAACTTTTGGTGATTTGACTCTATAGGTAATAAATAAAAAATCATGGCGCGAGAAACCAGAAGCCTGAAACTGCCCATGATTCACAACATGTTCAGTAGACGAAACGATTATCAAATCTAGCCATGAATCAGCAGAGTTAATATTAGAATGCGTGAGTCCAAGCGGGAGAGTTGAGAAATTTACTGAATTCATGATCATTCGAAAGTTCTCGCGATCTAGAAGAGTTCTGCAAAAGTTCAGTATTGAAGTCGCCCATAATTATGTGATGAGATCCAGACGCTATAGAAGGAGAGGATGCGAATAACTCTTTAATGGATACCACAGCGAAGGTGGATCGCCACTCCGTAATTCGTAATAACACAAACCCGAGTGTACTAAAAGAGGTCGTGAGTAGAGATGGTTTGAGCCAGGTTTCAGAGATTAAGAAAGCATAGATCGTATGGATAAAAATATGCAGAAGTTCGGAGAAGTGATGTGGTAAGCTCAGCGCATTGACGTGACAAACATTGAAATGTTTATGGGAATTCGTAATTTGTTGAGCAATAAACGTGTTTAGGCTAACCAATATATATAAATCTGAGTCAGAAATCGAGTAAAAGGAACCATCATCAGACATTGTATTGTAAAACGAATTAATGTAAGGTATGTAAAATAGATATGATTAATGTATATATATATATATATATATATATATATATATGGGTGTGTGTGTGTGTGTGTGTGTGTGTGTGTGTGTGTGTGTGTGTGTAAATATAAAGGCACGCAGTTAATATAGGCACTAGCCCGCCGGTCGATTGTTTACAGTAAGCAAATAAGGAGTCTACAAAAAATTTATAATTATGACCAGATACAAAATAATAAACATCCAAGTATGTCTGAATATTAGTGCTTCCATAAATACAGATTTGCGTCGTTTAGTTAGGAATTCACAAAGTATAAAGGTTGTGCCCTTAAGTGAAGCCTTTTTCCTCCAAACAGTATAGCGGAGGGATGAATCAGTAAGTCTAAAAAGTACAGGCCTGCTATGGCCCGTAGATGCCGATCCAAGTCTGTGTACAACCTTGTCCTCATTTAATATCCTCACTTCTAATTTTATCACGCAAAAAACTCCGAGCATAGCCCTCTCCATAGCTCTCTGAGCAACTTTGAGCGTCCTCATACGGCCAGCAGTGAAGGACCACGTCTCGGTTCCGTAGGTCATCACTGGCAACACGCACTGTTTGCACAACTTAGTTTTCAGGTTTTGAGTTATACCTGACGATGTGTCGTAATTTCCCGAAAGCTGCCTAGCCGAGTTGAATCCGTCGATTGACCTCTTGGTCGAAGTTGGACTTACCTAGTCGGACTATTTGTCCCAGGTAAACGTATTCGTCAACAACTTCGATCTTAGTGCTCAGAAAACTACCGGCATAGGTATGACATGGACATTAAACAAGGTACAAAATAAAAAATAAAACAATATTTATTTCCAAATGCAGAGTAAGCACACAATTAGGGCCTACGCAGACCGGGACGGCGTGGCAAGGGATTTTAATTTTTACTAATGGACATTCCTGGCTACGGTGGCGACCATGGTAACGGCGGGGCAGGGGGTGCTAAGAATCTCCGGTGGAGGTTCGGTTGTCACCTACGACGACTTGACCTGGCAACATATAACGCACGCACTCTGAGGGCTGACGAGAAGATACTGAAGCTGGAAGAAGAGGTAGACAAGTTGCGCTGGCATATTATTGGATTATCCGAGGTTCGAAGAGAGGGGGAGGATACGGCAATCCTCGAGTCCGGCAACTTATTCTACCACCGGGAGGGCGAACATCTGTCCCAAGGAGGTGTCGGATTTGTCATCCACAAGTCTCTCGTCAACAACGTTGTAAAGTTTGGGAGTGTGTCGACGAGGGTCGCGTACCTGATACTCAGAATCACCAAACGGTATTCGTTGAAGGTCATACAGGTTTACGCACCAACCTCGGCACATCCCGATTAGGAGGTGGACGAAATGTATGAGGATATTTCCAGAGCCACGCATTCCTCCAAAACCCACTACACGGTGTTGATGGGAGACTTCAACGCAAAACTAGGCACAAGAGAAAGCGGTGAGCTGAAGGTGGGGAAATTTGGAGTAGAGCAACGGAACCGAAGGGGCCAGCAACTGGCCGACTTTATGGAGAAAGAGGGACTCTTAATGATGAACTCTTTCTTCCAGAAGCGGCCCCATAGGAAGTGGACCTGGTCGAGCCCCGAAGGTTCGATAAAAAATGAGATTGACTTCATTATGACGACCAGACGCCAACTGTTCAGTGATGTCTCAGGGATCGCAAGGGTGAAAACTGGCAGCGATCACCGAATGGTTAGAGGCACACTGAACCTAAATGTTAAGTTGGAGAGGTCTCGTCTAATGAAGTCAACGCTCAGTCTCCCTCGTGCTCTAATCCAGAATCCCGAAACCTTCCAGCTCGAGTTACAAAACCGCTTTCAGTGCCTAGAGGATTGCAATGCAGTGGACGATATGAATGACAAGCTTGTGGAAACCGTCCATGCGGTCGCAGCCAAGTTCTGCAAGACCCGCCGCAGAAGAACACAAAAACTCTCCGATCACACTCTTAATCGCATGGCTGTTAGACGGGAGATGAGGCTGCAATCGTCAACAGATTTGGCAGCATACAGGCAACTGAACAGACAGATCTCCAAATGCATGCGGCGAGACTTACGCAACTTTAATACTGCTCGTATTAAAGAAGCGATCGAGCGGAACCAGGGCTCCAAAGTCTTTGCCAGAGATCTGTCTGCCAGAAAGAGCCAACTGTCAAGGCTGAAGATCGTTTCCGGGACACCTGAGATTCTGAGTGAGATTGAGAGGTTCTATGGGCAGCTGTACACATCATCGTTGGAGCCACACGCAAGTGCGAGTAACGATCCAAGAGCAAGTCTTATCCGACACTGTTCCGATGATATCCCGGACGTCAGTCTGAGCGAGATTAGAATGGCTCTCCACCACCTTAAAAACAGCAAGGCCCCGGGCGAGGATGGAATTACAGCGGAGCTTCTGAAGGATAAGTACGGGTGGAACACCGGTACTTGAAGTCCTTCAGAAGCTCTTCAATTCCGTCCTCCATGGTGGCACTACTCCGGAGGCGTGGAGCAGAAGCGCGTCGGACTTGTTCTTTAAGAAAGGCGACAACGCTCTCTAGAAGAACTACAGACCGATTTCCCTTCTGAGCCGCGACTACGTGCTGTTTTCGATAGGCATTACGAATCGTCTCGCACGCAGACTCAACGACTTCCAGCCTCCCGAACAAGCCGGTTTCCGAAAAGGCTTCAGTACCATAGACCACATACATACCCTTCGGCAAATTGCACAGAAGTCCGAAGAGTACAATCTGCTACTTTGCCTGGCGTATGTCGACTATGAGAAAGCCTTTGATTCCGTCGAAATTTGGGCGGTGCTACTGTCTCTTCAGCGGTGCCTAGTTGACTGTCGGTATATTGAAGTGCTGAAGTGTTTGTACAGTAGGGCTACGATGGCTATCCGAGTACAGAAACAGAGTACAAAACCTATCCAACTGCAGAGAGGTGTAAGACAGGGTGATGATATATCCCCGAAACTCTTCACCGCTGCATTGGAAGACGTTTTCAAGCTACTGGACTGGAAAGGATACGGTATTAACATCAATGGCGAGTACATCACTCACCTTCGATTTGCCGACGATATAGTCCTTATGGCAGAATCGCTGGAGGACCTTAGCACTATGCTCAATGACCTCAATGGTGTCTCCCAACGGATAGGTCTTAAGATGAACACGGACAAAACAAAGATCTTGTTTAATGTCCATGTCACACCTATGCCGGTAATTGTTGGGAGCACTATGCTCGAAGTTGTTGACGAGTATGTTTACCTGGGACAAATAGTCCGACTAGGTAAGTCCAACTTCGACCGAGAGGTCAATCGACGGATTCAACTCGGCTGGGCAGCGTTCGGGAAATTACGACACATCTTCTCGTCAGGTATACCTCAATCTCTGAGAACTAAAGTGTACAACCAGTGCGTGTTACCAGTGATGACTTACGGATCTGAGACGTGGTACTTCACCGCTGGCCGTATGAGGACGCTCAAGGTAGCTCAGCGAGCTATGGAGAGGGCTATGCTCGGAGTTTCACTGCGTGATAGATTCAGAAATGAGGATATCCGCAGTAAAACCAGAGTGACCGATATAGCCCAACGGATTAGTAAGCTGAAGTGGCAATGGGCCGGCCATATAGCTCGAAGAACCGATAACCGATGGGGAAGAAAGGTTCTCGAATGGCAGCCTCGTACCGGTAGGCGTAGTGTAGGGCGACCCCCCACTAGATGGAGTGACGACCTGGTAAGATATGCAGGAAGTCGATGGATGCAGGTGGCTCAGGACCGTGATTTGTAGCGTTACTTGGGGGAGGCCTATGTTCAGCAGTGGACTTGTGAAGGGCTGTAATGATGATGATGATGATGATGAAGGGACATTCAACGTACTTTTACAGAAATACGACATAAATTGTTATGCTTTAAAATGATGCCGTGGCATTGAAAGGGATTTTATCGCACGGCATTAAAAGATGCGCCTCAGGCTTCAGTGGCGGGATGCCGTGGCATACTCCGGTAGGCAACGGCATGCCACGGACTCCGGTGCTCGTAGTGATATACTGCGGGGTGCGGCGGCGGGGGTAGAGAAGCGGGGAATGCACACCATTGACCATCCATTTGCGCCCGCGTCTTTGACGACTGTGTACCTACGTGATTTTTTCGGAGACCAGTTTTTTACATTTTTTATTCCAACATGGAGGAAAAATTAATTACTTTAGTTCAAGCCTAATTATTTATATTATATGTCATCAAAACATATGAACACTCAGATGAAGAACAATGCGTGGAAAAGAATTGGAATAGAAATGAATAAAACAGGCAAATATTTTTGCAATATAATAATATTTTAAGATTTAACTCGATATTAATGTCTATTTACAATATTGTTTTGCCATGGAATCGAGCAATGGCGAAGCTTCCATTAAAGCCCAAAAGCCGGGCTTGCCTTTTTAAACCTGAATTAATCAATAATATCAACTAATTAAATAACTCGTAAAATGTTTCAAGCTATTTCAAATTTCCCGCGCACTCCACAGTTCGACACATGTCGACCGATGACCTCGTATTACCTTAGCGATACTGCTGCTGTCATAAAAAATGAGTTTTAATAGAGCTAATAGTTGTCTCCCTCGCTCGCGTGGGATTTTACGGGGCTTTCGAGAAGACGATCGCTCTCTTTCTAACCTATGGCAAAATATTCTATAATGAAATATAACTACAATTGTATATATAGCAATTAGTATCCAGATTTAAAGCCAGGCTTTTGGGAATAAATTTGTTAAAAGCGGAGGCGCGCGGGCAATACGTTTGCAAGTTCATTTCACGTTTCAATGTTTATTTATTCTGTGTGCTTATCTTAAGCGATTTAATATTACGAGTTCAAAGTTTATGCTTTTTTAAAGATTTTTAATGAAAATGGAGGATAATAGTGTTCCTTGTGATGAATTGAAGTGTGTTAAAGTGATAATCGCAGAGGAAATCTTTAAACTTTATTGAGACAATACATAAAGTTAAGAGTGTATTTCAGACTTATCAATTATCGCAATTAAAAACAGTTATTGGTACAATTAAAACGTTCACCAACATTTTACGTGGACGTAATTAAATCTTTCCAAAAGAAAGCGAGACGATTCCACTTATCTTATCTTATCTCTTATCCATTAGAATGTAAATAATTTTTTTTTAATTTTGTACATAGTTTGTTTGTTCTTTGTTCGTGTTTTACTTTTGTTCATGTAGTATTGGATGTAAATATTTATTTCCTTTCGCTTAAACAAACCCAAACGGCTTTCTTCAAAGCCACCGAAGCTATGCAATTGCTGATATGTAATACAATCTATCTAGCAGTGGTATGCCTTCTGTGTGCTTTATTAAACATATCCTTGACAGCACTGAATATGAAACTGAAGCGTGGAGACAGATCAAGATTAGTGTATTTTTATAAAACTGCAAAAAAAACAACAATCTATATTTTTATCAATTTATAGTAGTTAGCTGGCTCCTGGGGCTTGCCCTAGCTTGGAGCTCTAGCTTCGCCACTGGAATCGAGCCCTCATCAGACTTAAAGTAATCTTTAAACATCTCCCGTACCGTCATACCATCTAATGCATTGTTCATATTATTATCGTTTTCTAAATTAATGATTACACTTGCTATATTTTGGCTTTCTGTGCTTGTTCCACCTATGATGAAATTGTGTAAGCAAGTACATGCTAAAATTATATTATCAATATATTTTGGTTGAACCTGAATTCCTTTTTGACATAATTCGAAACGTTCTTGAAGTATACCAAATGCATTTTCGACGATACGCCTGGCTCTACTCAAACGATAATTGTATATTTTCATTGCTTCATCTGTCAATCGATCGCCACTAAATGGTCTCCTAATGTTTGTGGTTAACAGAAAAGCCTCGTCTGCTACAAAAACATAGGACAACTCAAGATCTGTCCCCGGTAAACGTTTTTTTTTTTGGGGAGGGGGGGAATACCGAGGGCATTAGAAGTCAATTTTTTTCCAAATATTGAGTTTTGCATTACACCTCCATCACTATTTCGTCCCTATGATCCTACATCTGCAATCACAAATTTATAATTTGCATCCACAACCGCTAGTAGTACGACACTAAAAAACTTTTTATAGTTTATGACGAGACTTCCACTATTGCGAGGTGCCTTTATCCTGAAATTTTTACCATCTATTGCACCGATGCAGTTCGGGAAATTCCATTTTTCATCAAATTCCATCGCGATTCGCGTCCATTTTTCCCTTGTTGATTTTGGCATAACACTAGGGCTTAGGACATTCCAAATGACTCGGCAAGTTTCATGTACTAAAGAGCTCACTGTACTAAACCCAATACGATAGCTGTAACCTAGAGACTTGAAGCTACTTCCTGTGATCAAAAATATGAAAGATAATATAAGTAGGGGTAAGTGAGACAGAGTGAAAGACAGGGCACAGTTAAACAAAGTCAATTAAATAATACGATATATGTATTTATATATAATTCCGAATTCCTCACGATATTTTCCTTCACTGTAATGCCAGTGGTAATTTTTACTTAGAAAAAGATTAGCTCAGTATAATAAAAATCCCATAAACATAGCTGGTGCTAACCTAGTCACTATCTAAGGCCTTTTCCCATTACCTACTTATTCTGGTTCTATACCATTTTACCTGCTTATGTTTTGTTTTAGGTGAAGAATGCCATAAAATATGGGGTAATATACGTAATAATTTTAGGAAAGCTCTGAATAACAGAAAAACAAAGACTGGTGACTCGTACACAAAGCGACGCCCTATCAAGTTTGAAAACAAGGTGGAATTTTTGAAAAAAAATCATTCAGCACAGAAAACAAACCTCGAATTTGGACTTCTCTTCAGAGGATACGCAGACTTCTTTCACAGAATCCGCTGTCGATGATAATGATGAACATTTAGTTTCGCGAATGACCAATGATTCACACCATTCTTTAATAAGACCAGAACCTATAACAACTGCCGAAATACTAAATAAATACATTGAATCGAAAAAGGAGGTGGACCCCATTGATTCGTTGTTTCAAACAATGGCTGCCACAATAAAAAACTACCAGAAAGAGTGCAGGTCCAAATAAAGAGACAAATATTTAATATGGTAACTGACGCCGAATTAAACTACATAGAGGGAACTCTAGATCCAACATCTGAAGATATCTCTAGCAATTTGCAACATCAACGACCATGCCGTACCGCTTCTACTTCAAAATCTGGCTGTGGAACCGCGGCAGGCTTGAGCTATGAAGCTGTATCAGGGTTTGGCTATGAAACCACCTCAAGATCTGGCTATGAAGCAGCTTCGGGGTCTGGCTATGGAACAGCTTCGGGCTCTGGTCATGAAGCTGCTTCGGGGTCTGGCTATGGAACCGCCTCAGGCTCTGGTTATGAATCTGTTTCACGGTCTGGTTATGGTACCGCCTCTGGCTCTGGCTATGAAGCTGCTTCAGGGTCTGGTTCTCGGCCTGGAGGGTGGGTGGCTACAAAACCGCAGTTTCTGAATATGAAACTAATCTAAACTAGTAGGTATTCTAAATTAAGTAAAAACAAATAAAGATCCAGGGATTATCAGTGAGAAGATTTATCAGTGCAAAAACTTGAAAATCGTTATTATGTGTCTACAATACATGATTGTATTTGACAAAAAATATGGTTTTTTTTAATTTAATAAAAGAAGAAAACAATAAAACTTATACAATCATTTAACTACCCACCTCAAACACAAGGATAATCTTTGATCGGCTTCAATGGGGTTGCGAAATTTGGTCCTCTGTTTTTCGATATATGGTCGACATATATTCAACAGTGCTTGAAATTTCTCATAATCCATTCTATGATAGTCATAAAAATTTTGCACGTCGTATTTTGTCATTAAATAAATTATTGAATTCACCCTTTGGTTCCCTTTCTTTCCATACATTATCGACCCAACATCTTCTTCTATCCCTATTATTGGCCTGTGCACCTTCTTCATCAGCAACAATCGATATCGACACCAAATCCCAATCTACCATTTTAAAACTGAGGCACACCAACACTCGATCAAACGCAACTGAAGACTAAAAGTGTTTCAGGCAGCAGGAGTCGCTGAGGCGTGCTTTGTCGAACCGCGGCACGCCGTGGCATACCGTGGCAAAATGCTGGAATGCCGCGGTATCTAAGCGGCCAGTGTGCGATGACTCACGGCAAAATCCCTTGCAATGCCGTCCCGGTCTGCGTAGGCCCTTACACACCTCGAATGCGAAACGGAGAGGTGGGTACTCTACTGACGAATTTTTTAAATAACTCATTTCGCTCACATTAAGTCAAGCTACATAGCCGGCCCATTGTAACTTCAGCTTACTGATTCATTGGGGTATGTCAGTTACTCTGGTACTACTGCAGATGTCTATCAAGTCATATGCAGTAGCATCAGAGTAAGTCTATCATGCAGAGAAAGTTTACGAGCATAGCACTCTCCGTAGCTTGCTGAGGGACCTTGAGCTTCCTCATAAGACCAGCAGTGAAGAATAACGTCAGACCCATAAGTCATCGTTGGCAACACGCACTCATGTTACTTAATTTTACTAATAATTAAGTAAGAAATAAAACACTTCGAAGACGAGTGTCCGTCAACACGCGTTAGAGTAGCGTGGCGATCATATTAGTCAATAACCCTCTTATAAATGAAAAAAGTCCTGTGCCCAGCAGTCATACTTAGAATAGACGTAAATTTACTTTACTTTTTCCATAATTGTTTTAAAATATTCAGATTCCGACAGTAAAAAGGAGTAATGTATAACACTTTTATTACGTTTCCAAACGTTTCGGGCAGCTGTTCACCTATCGAGAAAATTTATGATTCAACCAAACTGTAAGTGATGATATCGCAATATAGAAATTTATCAGTCCTTATAAGAGGCAATGTTCCATTGCTACATGCATATAGTAATAACTTAAGCTTAGTAATAAAACGGTCTGTTTAGAAGATAGGTGCAAAGCCTGAAGGGGATGATACCTTAACGCTTAAGAACACATTAAACTTGTGTTAGATGAAGTCTGGTAATTATATTTAATTGAATTTCGAAGGTTTTTAAAAATAAAACTAAGTTTTTCAAATAATTTTCTAATAGTGTCCAGTAACAATTGTTATGTTACCTAATATTTTTATTTATTTCGTATTTAAGTAATGTGTGATTATTAAAAAATAATTTACAAACATCTTCATAATTAGAAAAACAGTCTACGTATATATAAGTTAAAGAAACGTAAATTAAGGAAATTTTGTGTTACTGCCATCATAAAAAATAAAATCAAATTGCCTTTGTTATTCTAACATTTTTATAAACATGCTTAGTTATTGCCCTTTCTTTTCAGGTATTATTCATGCAGATGTCTCATCAACTCTTGAAATTAGGGTGTACAAAGCAAATTTAGAATGAATATTTTTAATTTTTATCAGACCTATAAAATAACATGTTTTAGTAAAATAACTTTTTTTCGTGTCCAAAATGTTTACCACAATTTCTGACACAAGCGTGGACTTATTTTTCTTTTCTGTGGTCGTAATTTTCATTTTCATATTCTGCTTCATAACTTAAAAAGTCGTATAGATTCTTCCTATTATTACTCTTTGGTTGATTTTTCCACTAAATAATTCATCTGGGAGTCTTAATGGCTCGCCATAGACAAGTTCTGCTTAAGAACACTGCAGATCAGCCTTAAACGCCCTTCGAATAACCAATAGTACTAGTGGCAATGATATCCGTCCATTTGCTGTCCGTGAGACATATAATAGCTAAATTAAGTTGCCGATGGAATCGCTCCACTAGGCCATTAGAAGCGGAATGGTAATCTGTGGTTCCGCGGTGTTCGAATAAGTTGGACTTTGTTGACTGTGGTCAGTCACTATGTCGGTCGGACAACCAGACAAAAGTGCCTTGGCTATAGTTTAGGCCGCAATGGGAATGACTTCCGCCCACCTCGTAAAATTCTGAATTGCCAAACAAAGTCCAAACGCCATATTCTGGCGTCTCTAATATGGCGTCGAGTGATAGCAAACTATTTGTAACATATATATGATGTATATAACATATATATATATATATATATTTGTTATGCATAATCTGATAGCTTATTTAATAACGTTTCCATTGATATATGATTTTAATATACTTACTTAGTATGTATATATATATACTTGTTACTTAGTACTTCGGAAAGTGCTCGACAGATGCGCCATATTGGCCAAAATGACCCCGACATTGGAGTGGATAGTGGCAGAAATTATTTAAGTACAGAAGTGGTCCGATAAGGTCAATGTGAACATATGTAAACCTGGTTCGAGCTAAAGCTAAGTACCTAAAGGTGCTGATACATGACAATTTACTTTCGTTTCGTCGTGTTTTCAAGCTGTAATAGAAATTTATTGACTGATGGGAAATTTTGTAGCCTATTTTAATCGTGTTTTTCCTTTAGAATACAAAAAATTGATTGTTGATAGTTACAGAATTATTCAATAATTTTGTGTAGAATAGTATGTATATAAATAATTTTGATTTCATGAACTAACAAGTATAATGATAAAAATATAGTTGCAAAAAGGAAGGAATTTTTTTTCGATCGTATAGCACTCGCTAATACTTTGCATTATGAGTAGTGCAAAACTAAACGAAACCCTCATTTTGAAAAAAAAACGTTTTGAGTATAAAACTTAGAAATTAAGTATTTGAACACTTTGAGTAATTTTCTTTTTTGTATTTTTTTTAGGTATTGAAAGAACTAGGAGTTAGGGAACGAAAAATTTTCGTTAAATCACTACTAATAAATAAATTTTAAGCAAATCAACAAAAAAGAGCGATTTGTTCAAAATTCTATATTTTTTTAAACAGATAAGGGTTTTCGATGGATACGAAAAAATATCAAGAGGTTGGAAAAATCAATGAAGAAAATTCTCAAAACCATACAATTTAGATACCTCACGGATATTTTAAGTACTTGACCTTGATATTGCATAGACACTTGGAAAAAACGTAATATAAAGTAAGAATACATGTGGATTAGATTTTTATTTTATTTTTTTTTAATCTTTTCGATCGAGATATTAAACTCCCTGAATTGCATCATTAAACATTATCCATTTTGATTATTTAGTAATCATATTTCTACCTTGAGCTCTGCTACAACTGTCGAAACCGCTACTTCCACTATTTGTAAATAAGAAGAGAAATATTATTTTATATCTGTTTTAATATACGGAAAACACTAATTAAGCACTCAGTTATTACCGTATATCACTAAGTAATAACCCAATTTATTCTAATTTTTTCAGTACATATTCTGCTAAAGATGTCAAAGTAGCAGTTTACGGTATTTAAAAAAGTATTTCCCAAATTTTTTTGCGTATATCGAGAGCAAAAATGCGCACTAAATTAATAATGATGCTTCTATTTGGTGCTGTATTTAGTAGTTACGTTTTAGGAGGTAGAACGCTGCTAGCTTAATTAAAAGTTGGCGCTCTAAGGATTAAAAAGATGTTAAAAATTAATTCTCTAATAATAGGTAAGCTAAGCTACCCCGTTATAAACTAAAATGATGTGTCTTACCTAGTTTGAAGTGCCCACCATCAATTGCATGCACTATTCCCATGGCCCCTAATCCCAGCACCTTATCCACCTTAACTAATTACTTTACAACATCTCTTATATAATAGACTTCCGCGAAGTAAACCGATTCTATAAATAAACGAAATTTAATATTTTGTAATAGATATGTGGAAAAAATAATAGAGAAACCGTCTCTTTAGCCGAATTCAAAAAGTAGGAGGCTTCCAATACGTCTGTATATTTAGATATTTTCGCCTATTGTTGACTGATTCATAACTCCTTTTTTAAATAGGTTAATATTTCTGGGGTGGTCACTTATAAATTTAAGCACTAATTCCACCTCTAAGGTAAAATAGGGAGTGAAGTTCTAAACGTTTTTTAAAACGTCACTATTTCGATGGCATTCTTGCTGTTATCTTCAGTTTGTGATATTGTTTCACTCTTTAGTCAATTCAAAAGGGTTAAAAAATTGACTTAAAAGTTGTCCACATATTAGCTTCTGAGGACTTGATCTTTCGCTCACCAGATGTTCACAATCCTAATAATCACAATGTCAGTTAATTGAGGAATTAGCTTTAAATTAAAGTTTATCAGTTTCAAGAGTATTCTATTAATGCACAAAACAATGCCCCAGTAGCTTGCTATTTAATTTTTTTACACACTTTTAACTTTTTTTTAATATTTTTATAATTTTAGAAATATTCGTAGTTTGATTTATTTATACAAAGTTTCTTATATTACAAATATCTTGTATTACAGAAAAGAAAATTAACGTTACATTTTCCTAATAAATTTACTCCCCGTTATTAAATCCGTCAAATAATTTATCTCATTCCAAAGTGACATCTCCCTGGTGACATTAAAAGCCGTGGATGTCGTCGTCGGATTCCTCCCTTAAAACGGGTTCTGTCCTTGCCGTCGTGGGGGCTTAGTAATCTTGGTCACCAACGGTGTAGGAGGAACCCACTTGTTTGGTCCGAAAAGAAAGCTTTTCTGTGGTCGCCGACGTGTCGAAAACAACTTGGGATGCATATTTGGTGGTGTATGTCGTGCTGTCATTTTTAATAAACGCAAGCTACAACTTTATAAAATGTTTTAATTAAAAAGTCCTCATCGGGCGCTATACAATACCTCAGTGCTCTCGTAACCATGACGAAATTAAAAGATAAAATTAAACGCGGAAAAACCCGTAAAATTTGTTTCTTTTAATGTATTTGTTCTTTTAATTTGTTTCTTTTAATTCACTTAAACATAAGAAATGATAATGCTAATAAAATTAAATAAACTAGCCAATGAACCAAGATCACACAAAATTTTTAAATTATTTAGTACCAAGACCTAGCTTTATGGACTCCTAATCAGAAAGCAGGATAATTCATATAAAAGGCTTGATGTATATACGTATAAAGGTTTGTATCGTACCGAATCAAATATAAGTTGATTAAATAATATATGTATAGACGTAATTTATTGTCAAAGCATATTTTTTTAGTGAAAGTTCATACATTTTGGGAATCAAATTTCTAGAAAATACTTAGTAAAATAGTCAATAGAATTCACCATTTTACTTTTATCTTGATGTTCTTAACAATATATTGTCATTTTAAAAGTTTTATTTACAATATAAAATATATAAATTAGGTATGTAGAATGTGTAAAAATATATAGGTATGTTATTCATAACTATTTTTCTTGTTTTTTTATTTAAAGGCAAAAGAAATTATGTACATACAGCCTAGTCAGACGAAAGCACTTCTGCTTGCTCAAGCTTAATTAGACTACGAGTATTATGATGTGACAAATATCTAGCACACATTTGTAATACTACACCTTGATAATAATGATATCTTCGTGAACCCTTACAAAGCATTATAAAACTTTGACTAATGGCTCACATGAAATCGTGAAACTTATTCATTTAAATCAAATTAAATTGTAATTTTTTATTTGTTATTATTTTATTTCTATTAAGGATAATACCAATTGACGATAATAGAAATAAAAATGCTGCCACGAATGTTAGAGGTCGCGGGTGGTTATTATCATCTGGCAAGCAACATACTCAAATTGACTGTGAAGTGGTGGTGTAAGAATATCCATTTTTCCATTAATTACATAATAAACATAAAATACATAATATGGTGTCATAAGAAGCGATAGAGGGAAACAAACCAGGTTACGGGCAGCAGCATCTTCCTAGTAACCATTTAAGAACTGCGAATACGGTTGCTTGGCAAGCGTGGTGACTGTTGCAAATATCCCTTTCATGGTGTAATTTAGGGAAGAAACCTGTGTTCAGCAGTGCACTTTCCGTAGGCTGTAATAATATAACGGAGCAACATACTCAACATGCCTTTCTACCATAAATATTATGGTCGTACATTCCGATATATCAAAAAATAAACATTTTCATTAGGATAAAACTAAAAAAAATACTAATTTTTTTGTAAGTAATATTTATGTAAAGAGACGTTAGTGGCTGAGAGCGCGCCGTTAATCTGACTGTACGCGAGCAACCCGGCAATTTATCTCAATTATATTTTTTAATCCTTATAAGTGACTGTAGTCAAAATATACTATCACTTGGTGGTATGTGATGATATAGCCGTAGGTGGCAAAAATCACTGTCTTTGTGCAACAAAAGTCAATTTACTATTGCCTTGAACGCGTCCAGATTGAAAGTCAAGGAAAACATTGTGAGGAAACCTTAAGGTCTAAGGATCGAATTGTTTTACAACTGTCGCAGAAATAAGAGGTAGCCTGTGCCCAACAGTGGTAAGCATAGAGGGCGTAACTATAATTTTTATAATTATAATATTCACTACATGGGTTAACTCAGCATATTGCAGAATATTAAATTTAGAACACCTTAGAACAGAATATATATTATTCTCTACATACGTGTAAACATGAAATAATATAGACAAAGTAATTGAAAAATTATATTAGTATTTAGCTATGACTTTCCACATCCAGTATAGTACAATTAGATGAATATCAAAATATTTACTAATCAATAATACCTAGGCTGCACTAAAAGTATCGGGAATGGAATATTTCCACTGTTCTTGTCATATTAAAATCTTTTTAAAAATCGAATACCATTTATTTATTTAAAAGAAGATTCTCGGTCTTGTCACAAGGTTTTGTCAAACTTGTTTAGTCGTTGAGAAAATGGAATTGACTCGAGAAAATTCAAGAGCGATGATTTATTATGACTTTCGAAGTAGTTTAACACAAAAAACAGTGTGTTGACCGGATGATTTCTGCATTTGGTGATGAAGCCCCATCCAAAACCACAATTTATCGCTGGTTTGCTGAATTTCAACGTGGACGTGTCAAGCTCAGTGATGATCCCCGTCAAGATCGTCCAAAAACTGCAGTCACCCAAGAAAACGTTGATGTAAGCTGATTGAGGAAGATCGACATGTGACAAACCGCGAAATTCAGGCAACTTTATACATTGGCATGAGTCAAATACAAATAATCTTCATGAACAATTAGGTGTAAAAAAGTTGTTTTACCGCTGGATACCGCATTCGCTCTGTGAAGAGCAAAAAGCGGCTCGCGTTACTTGGTGCGTCAGAACTCTCGAAAGATTCCACGCAGGATCCTCAAATGCTGTATACAACATCGTATCCGGTGACGAATCCTGGATATACGCGTACGAACCCGAAACAAAAAACCAGTCACGAGTTTAGGTGTTCGAAAATGAGTTAAAGTCAACAAAAATTGTTCGTTCACGGAGTGTTGCAAAAAAAATGGTGTCCACGTTTGTCTCCAAGACCGGACTATTCCTCTTGAGGGATAAAGAACGGTTAATGCAGAATGGTATGCTAGCATTTGTTTGCCACAGGTCGTTTCTGAACTCTGTAAAGAGAACTCCAACCGCCGTATCATCCTCCATCACGACAATGCGAGTTCTCACACCGCACACAGAACAAAAGAGTTTTTAGAGTAAGAAAACATAGAATTATTAGACCATCCGCTGTACAGCCCCGACCTAAGCCTAATGATTTCTATACTTTCCCTAAAATAAAGAATAAATTGCGTGGACAGAGATTTTCATCACCTGAAGAGTTTGTGGACGCCTACAAAACGGCCATTTTGGAGACCCCAACTTCCGAATGGAATGGTTGCTTCAATGATTGGTTCCATCGTATGGAAGAATGTGTCAAATTTTGCGGAGAATACTTCGAAAAGCAATAAATATATTTTTAAATAGTAATGTTGTGTCACTTCCTTGATTCCAGAAATTTTCAGTGCCGCCCTCGTACTCCTGTTCCACTCTGAACTCTGTATGGGTAGGTAACTTAAACCAACTTCCGCTTAGCAGTGCTTGCACTGTTCTGTTTCTGTCTAAAGGATATGTAGAGCCAGTGTAGTTATGGCTTGTTTAAATACATTCCATAATATTCCTCAAAGGTGACAAAGCAACTGTAGAATGCTCTGTTTGAAGTTGGTTGCACATGTCCATGGGCTGTCGCAGTAACTTGCCATCTGATGGACTGTGAGATCAATCAATCAATCAGTACATTATTAAATTTAAACCAATGACATTGAATTGAAAACAAAATGAAATATAATATACTTATAAAAGGTACGATATAGGCGGCCTTAACGCTTTGAAAGCGATTTCTTTCAGAAAACCTTTTCGCGCAAAAAAAAAAACTGTTGTATACAATAAATTATTAAAGGGGGAAATGTACTTAAATTAGATAGTTAAGTATAAGGAAAAAATAGTTTGACATACAATTTTAATTTAAAAAATTATGAACTTCATAATTTTAATCATAAAGACAATAAACTGGCGGAAAATCTTTCTGAATTCGAGTGTCGAGGCAACATATTCATGACATTGGTAGATATGTAAATGTGCTTGATGCAGCGCGTAATTCAAATATACTTAATTTATGTATACGAAGAATATTTCAAAGTTGACAAAAATTTAACGGGGTTTTAGAAAAAATTCTGCGGAAAAATTAAAAAAAAATTAAGGAAAATTGCTTTTATTTATGGAATATAATTTCATATTGTCGTATTCCTTTTTACTGATCTATTATTTTAAATGGTAGAGCCACGCTGCAGTTTTATATAGCTGTAGCACGAGTGGGTCAACTTGACCAGGGCAGGACCAGGTTCTTGTAGAATACCAAAGGTAAACAGTAAAATAATATTGCTGTGTTTCATGTCGTGAGTTTAGACCACCGGAGACACTTTTTAACTTCTAACGAGGCATTCCACGTTAGTCCTTAGTGTTAACATATTTAATCCCAAGACATGCAGAATCCCTCTCTATTCTTTCCCCGCTGAGCACTTGGTAAATCAGTAACATAAATTAATTACAATTGGCAATTTCATGGATAATTAATAGAATCAGGCGTTACTAGCTAAATGATCACTTAGCAGTCAGCCACCGCAGAGTCGTGTCGCGTTAACAACGGTGATGTGTCTTTCCTGGTTTACTGGTGTTGGGATTGGTGGTGACGGGTTAGTACATGCAACTGAAGAGGAGCGAGAGGTGCTCTTCAAACTAGGCAAGCTACTTAAATTATAAGCTAATTAAGTTTTAACAACCTTTATTCCTTTATGATGGCAGAGATCAAACTTCGATTGCAGTTGGTCAAAGCTACCACGTCATTAATAAGGGTTTATTAATATTGCCATTACGTGGAATTTCCCTAGCAATTTGCGATGCGTGTTAGTAAGACCTTGTCTAAATTGCCTGGGATAATTAGGAGTAACAGGCAAATAGACTGTGAACCCTGTAAATGTTGTACTAAGGCGGCTGTAATACAATTTTCCGGCACGTTACAGCCGCCACACTAATATCGTTTCGGCTTCCGGTGTTGGCTTAATGTAAGTAAATTACTATGTGTAAAGGTGGGCTATGTCCAAAAATACGCGGCAAAAATGAGACTTATTTTCTCATTATTGAACTTACTGTAGTGTAGTGCTCCCACGTTAATATACTTTAGTGTTAAGGTAGAATAATGAGGCAGTTTAATTACACTTTTAGTACCAACCACACGTCTCCTTCATTGACACCTTTCCTATATTACATGGCGACCCTGCCAGGCGGTGCGCGTGCATTGTCGCAGCGCATCGCCGCGGCCTGCAATTTTTTTTTAATAAAATGGGAAAATAATTTAAAGAAATAATAAAGAAATAATATAAAAAAATTCAATTATTGAATTGACATTTTTTTTTCAGTTGCGACGCCTAAGCGAGCACTACGTATTATAATATTTCGTCTCAGTTTAGTCTGTGTTTTTGCCGACATAAGTGTACTTTTACTATTTATTTGTATAGATTTTTAATGTAGACATTGCTACTGTCATAATAAATTGAATAGTGTTATATTAACTGTAGGTTATAATACATAAACATTGCTAAAATTTCTGTTAGTGTATAAGCGCTTGTTTATTTTGTTTATGTGTGCGACCTCTGTGTGTCATTGACGAGGTCAACGATCACTGTCACGGATATTGGACTCTGGGGCAGAACGTAAGGGGTTTCCAGTGCAATTTTTGCAATTTTTGGTTATTGTTTATAAAATATTTAAATTTAAATAGTTAATGAAAATGGCTTTGTTGTATGCTTGCTGTCATGTTGCTGTAGCAAATACTGATGTGCCTATAATATGTATTAGTTGTAGTGGCTACTACCATCTGCAATGTGTGTCTGCATCATCCAAAAAAGACCCGACACTTCGCAATGGGTCAAATTGGACCTGCCCAGCGTGTTTGTCAAAGCAACCTAAAACAGTTAAAAAGGATAGTACACCTGTCCGCATTTCAGCGCATAAGCAATGCGACACCGACAGTCTTAATGTTACATTGCGAAATAAACATTCGAAGAATAAGTCCGCCACTACTTCGCCAGTGTCAGTGTTTAAAAAAAATCTGCAGACTCTTCTTGCGACCTACGGGGTTTTATAAGGCAAGAGATTTCAGGGCTAAAAAGAGATCTTGAATTTAGATTTAAGAACTTTATAAACTCCGAGCTTAAAAGCATTAAGGACGAGGTACAGGAAATAAAAATGTCCTTAACTTTCATTAATAATAAGTATGATGAGATGAAAGAAAAATTTGAAACATGTGATAAAAGCCTAACGTCGGTAAATAGCTTGAGTAATGACATAGGTATACTAAAATCTTCACTGGCAAAGTTGGAGCATGAAAATAATGTTAGAGACCATTGGGCACGGCGTTCCAATATTGAAATTTGTGGCATTCCCGAGAAGAAGAACGAAAATCTTTTCGAAATTATTGAGAATATATCGAAGCACGATAATTTTTCTTTTACGTAATCGGATATTGATTTTATAACCCGCGTTGCACCATCTACCAAGGACTCCAAAAAACCTAAATCAATTATTATTAGATAGGTAGGAGAGGTATAATAAAGATGACTTTCTGTGTATGGCAAAGACACTTAAAAGCTTAAAAGCATGTGATCTTGGTTTTCCTGGTACTCAATCTTCGATATTTTTCAACGACCACTTGACCAGTTTAAATAAATCATTATTTTGCCAGGTGAAAATTAAGGCTAAGGATAATAACTATAGATTTTTATTGGTTAAAAACTTTAGTATTATGGTTAGAATATCTGAATCTAGTCCTATTTTACACATAAATAATATGACGGATTTATTCAAAATAAAATAGGAATTATTATATTATTTACTGTAATTAATTGTTATTTTAACTAAATTATGGCTTATGATATGTTATTTGCATTACTGTTGGTAGTTGTCCAATTTGTTTTAAATGTTATATATGACAACCTTACTTCTTACCTTCTTTCTAAAGTATGTACGACATATATATATATATATATATATATATATATTTACATCTGTATAAAAATCGGTTCTAATTTAAAAATTTACTATCAAAACGTAAGGGGTCTACGTAATAAGACTAACTTGCTTTTCAGAAAGGTCTTATGTCATGAGTACGATATAATCTGTTTCACTGAAACTTTGTTGCATTCGTGTATGTTCGTCTTAGAACTATTTGACGCACGGTATTACGTATATAGAAGCGATCGTAACTACAAAGTCAGAGGTGATACAATGGGTGGAGGAGTTCTGATTGCAATAAGACGTAAGCTAAAGGTCACTAACGTTGAAAGCATCCCGTCAATGGATTCAGCTGCTGACGTGATTCGTGTTTCTATTTCATTTGAAAGAAATACACGATGCAACATATACTGTTGTTATTTTCCACAATATCGAATTCATAAAGACGTGTTGTCAAACTTTTATGAACATATCTCTGATGAATTTCTCTCTAACCCTGATGACTACTTAATTATATTAGGAGATTTTAACATACCTATTTAACGCAAACTAGTCGAATAATAGTAATGCTGAAGTGACCTTACATGGAGATTTTTCATCGGATACAGTTAATGAACTAGCAAATTTTCTTTCTTTTAATAATTTTAGTCAGTCAAGTATATTTAAAAATTTTAATGATCGTATTTAGGATCTCTTAACAGCCAAAATTAATTGCAAAGTCAGTTTAGTAACTACTCCAATAGTTTCAGAGAATTCGTACCATCCGGCTTTTGAGCTTACAGTTTTAAAAACACATGAGAAACTACTCGAGTCTCGGACTCACACAATCAAGTTATATAGAGATACCGATTATGAGGAAATAAATATTAATCTTTCGCAAATAGACTGGGAATCTAATTTGAGTGACGGTAATATCGATGTCTCTGTGTCGAATTTTTATAACATTTTAGATAATGTAATAGAAAAACGCGTACATACTAAAACTATTAAATTTAACACAAAGTACCCGATTTGGTACATTAGCGCATTGATTAAAATTGTAAATGAAAAATTAAAATTTCATCGCAAGTGGAAGGTGTATAAACAGGATAGTGATTAAAAGTCTTTTTCCATACTAAGAGAGAGACAAAAATTAATGGAGGACGACTGTTATAACAAGTTTATCAATAATGCTGAATATAAGATTAGTATTAATAGTAAATTCTTTTGGTCTTTTGTAAAATCAAAACGAAATTGTAATGATCTTCCTGACATAATGTTTCTCGATGATAATATGACTTAAGATCCTGTGAAAATATGTGATTTATTCAATACTCATTTTAGCTCAGCTTTTAGTGTTAATAGTCCAAATCATAATACTCAGATTTCTAACTCCGCTCACTCGATTAGTATAAATTCGGTCACTTTTACAGTCCCTCAAGTTTCAATGTATTTAAAACGCTTAGATGTCAGTAAGGGACCAGGACCTGATGGCATTCCACCATTGTTTTTACAAAGTTGTTACTGTCAATTAGCTAAACCATTAGCAATTTTGTTAGGAACTTTCATGAAGTTGAGTGAAATGCCTTTAGAATGGAAAAAATCATTCATAAATCCCATATTTAAAAGTGTTAATAAGCACGATATTTCAAATTACCGTCCAATTTCAAAATTGAGCTTGATTCCAAAACTATTTGAGAAAATTATTTATGACATACTTTCCCAAATAGCTCGACTAAATATAATTCCTGAACAACATGGTTTTATAGATATAAAGTCTACAGAGAGTAATCTTTGCGAGTTTCTTGATCACCTTTATATTGCAATGGATAGTGTATTCACCAATTTTACAAAAGCATTTGACAAAATTTCACATAGTATTCTGATACACAAATTAGATCAAATCGGTGTACATGGTGATTTATTTCGATAGATATTTTCTTATCTTAGAAATCGCAGTCAGGCAGTTGCAATAAAAGGACACTGTTCATCATTTCTCCTAGTTTTTTCAGGTGTTCCTCAGGGTTCGCATCTTGTTCCACCACTGTTTGTAATATTTATAAATGATGTAATATCCTACTACCATAATTCCAAAATTCTCCTTTTTGCAGATGATATGAAAATTTTCAGATATATTAAATCTATAGAAGACTGCAATCTACTTCAACAGAATCTGTGTAGGCTTAGCTCATATTGCCAAGCAAATCATATTTACTTGAACATCAAGAAATGTAATATTATCTCATTTACTAGGAAAGAGAATCCAATCCTCTTTAACTATAAGCTCGACGATAATTTACTAAAGAGAGTAAATGAACTGCATGATCTTGGTGTTCAGTTGGATAGTAAGTTGTTACTGAGATCAATTATTAATATAATAACTCAAAGAGCTTATAAAATGATAGGTTTTGTGATGCGTATCTCAAAATATTTTAAAAACTCTACAATATTAATTATACTATTTAATACTCTGGTGCGATCTATTCTTGAATATTGCTCTTCATGTTGGGATCCTCAATACAAAGTTTATGTTAAAATGATTTAAACAAATAATAATAAGTTTCTGCGTCACTTGAAGCGATATGATTCTTCCGTAGACTCCTTTATTGATAGCTTACACAGTTATACACTCGAAAAACGCCGTGATATAAGAGATCAAATGTTGTTGTACAAATTGCTACATAATATCATCGACTCTCCCCTACTTATAAGCAAAGTGAATCTTACGTGTCACCGGTTAGGTGCACGAAAAAAGCCTCTTTTTGCATTACTTAAAGTAAAAACGAAGTATGCTTCTAATAATTTTGTATCTCGTACATGTAAAAATTTTAACTTAAAAAATATTGTAAAACTTAATTTATAATTGGTAGCTTCACTTGTTGTGTGTATTGCATTACTTTTATTTTATGCTTAGTACTTAATGTTTAATATAAATACCATTTAGTTATTTTTTTTTCAATCGTTAAACATATTGTGGTTGCAAGCTTTTAATATGTTTTAGATATCTGTGGAAACTTCATTGGTTTTAGGATTACTTTTATATGTTTTATAATGTATTTTTTATTGTACTGTATGTAAATATATACTACCTGATGTGACAAGAAAACCACAAACTGATACGAGAAGTGACCACAATAATAATTTAAAGAAGTTAACTCATAATTAAAATTGAAATATATGTAGTACTATGAAGACAATCAAACTGTGAATATTATTAATTTATTAATTAGTAAACAAAGAATGAGGAAAATGAAATGTGGATGTCAAGATACGGCATATTAATTTAAAAAGGGAAAGAAGTAGTTGTATTCTAGCGGGCATCACCCAGAAGGATGTGAAAATTGAGCCGAAAAGAATAAAGAAGAATTTGAGAGTGATTTTTAATTCCATTTAAAACTTTATAATTTGAGATTTTTTAATGTTGTTTTTGCTTTTAAAAAAGTTATGCATAAAATTTTCTGTATTTAAAATATGATTAAAATGAAAGTATTTATCAGGTAACTCACGATTTAATTTTTTTTAAATATTTATATTACTGAAAAAATAAGCACAATGCAATAATTATAAATTAATCAATAATCTAGCACTTGATTTTATATTCAATTTTATTCGGTTATAGTTTTATATTATTTTTACTACTGTGTCAAGATCAGTTGAACAATGAACAAATGATCAATTGAACAAAAAAAAAAAAAAAGAACAATTGTTTATCATTAATTAATTTTTCATATTTTGTAGTTAACATAATATCACTGATGATACATTTCGTGTGTGTTTATTTTTATGTAGTAAATTTTATTTAAATGTACACAAATTTTGAAAAGAGTTATAACCGATTCGCTATTATTGTTTTTTTTTTCTTTTCTTTAGGCTTTTATTAAATCATTAATTTATATAATAACCTACCTAAAATATTAAAAATTGTTCTTTATAATGTTTAAATAAATTAATCTATCGTTGTGTGAAGTTTATAGCTGTTATAGTGATTTTTTTTTAAAAAAGCACTTTTTATAGCAAAAGTATTTTTTAAAAAAAGCTAATGCATTTTGTGATGTATGTAAAAGTAACATAAATATTAACAATGAAACTATTTCTAAACGTGTGTAAATTAAGGAAATGTTTAAAACTATCCTTTTAAGGTACATTTTACTTGCATTCATATTATAAAATATTGTAAAAGTTATCTTAAAATTAGACGTGAATCACACCGTGTCATCCTAGTCCGATGTAATTACAAACGATGCCTTATACGTACTTTGGAATTTAAAACAAACTTGTCTCCACATATTTGCGGTGTTAGGATTACAATTTGTATTTTGATCTGTGTGTCGGTATATTAATTATAATGATTACGTTGCTTCACATTGACTTCTTTGTTCTGTTTATCTTAATGTGAAACTTAATAATTTATTTTCGGTTTTATATTGTTTGAATATTTAAATCATAAGCTTTTAACTATTATAATTTATTATTTTCTTGGAAAACAATACTAAATGAGTAGATGAAAGTATTTTCTTCGGATAATACAATTTTGAATCTCATTACACATATAATGTTTTACACAACTAATTGATTTAAAGTTTGTTGTTCCCATATTGTGAACCTCAATCCCTGGCTGACACTGTAACTAAATTTTATACGAGATTATTTTATGATATAAAGATGTGATTAAATGTATGGTTAAGTTACGGAATACATAATTATAAATGAAAATATTGATAATGTATAGTTGCGAGAGTAAGATAAAGAAAATTATCGGAGGTTAGTATATCCACATACAATCAGCCTGATCAGCTGAGAGTTTGGAAAACCTAATAGCCGATTAATTTTTTAAGTTTGTTCGGACACGATTAAATGCGGAATAAGTTTTAATGTATTTTAATGAGGGAAATGATAATTTATTATGAATTGTATAGGAATATTGTCCACTATCTTGATCATGTATGTACGCGAGCCGTGTACGTGAAAGTTATGGTACAATTAAATAATGAATTACATGAGCTTAAATGTAAGGAAGTGAATTAAATGATATTGGTAATTTTCTTGATCATGTATATACGCGAGCCGTGTACGTGAAAGAAATGACATACATGTGTAATGAATAGCTAAAGTACTAGCTACTAGCCAGGCAGACGTTGTTCTGCTCTTTTCGACGACCCTTTGTCATAGCCTATTAAAATCCTTAAATTTGCAAAAATATGTAAGTCATAAATATATTTCAAATTAATAAACTCGCACGTGTGAGAATTTTAATAAAATCGGTTGAGTAGTTTAGGAGCCCATCGCGGACAAACTACGTGACACGTAATTTATATATATTATCATTATTGTCCTGACTAGATAAATGGTAGGCATAATAACAAAATGATTAAAGATACGAATAAATAATATTGTAAATTTTCGTGAAAATCAAAACATAATTTTATGTTATACATAATTATGCCTGATTATGTCAATTATACTACTGTGACAATGAATTTTTGCGTTTTAGATATGTCTTAGATTATAGTTTTCACTAGTGATATTAACCTTTTTTTAGAATAATCTTAAGGATCTATTTTCAGAATTGATAAAAAATATAGATAGCATATTTTTTTACTCTTTTGTCGGTGGGAGGTGTAGTGTAGTGCTCCCACGTGAATATACTTTAGTGTTAAGGTAGAATAATGAGGCAGTCTAATTAAAGTTTTAGTGCCAACCACACGTCTCCTTCATTGACACCTTTCCTATATTACATTACGAAGACTTATTTCTGAACATACGTGGCAGAGTCATGTTGCAGCTGTATTTGCAGCTTAAATAGGTCGACTCTGCCCAGAAAAGACCACTTTCTCACAGAATATCAGCGTAAAATAGCGTTCCGTATGGTGAATGTAGATTATCAGATGTTTAAACTGGAAACGAGACCTTCGTGACGATGAATTTGCATTTTGAATCTTAGCTGAGGATAAATGTATAGGCCTGTATAGGTATCCATTTACTATTTGGTTGGTTATGCGGACGCTTATCACACGTATTCTATATATATAAAAAACATCTAGCTATGCCCGTTCTATGTGCAAGGGACGCTGTAATGTTGGAGGGTGTTAAATGAAAGTGGACGTTATTTAAGTAGAAGACGAATTAAAGTCATAGCAAGGGTAACCCTTGCTATAACTTTAATTAAACTGCTCATATTCAATACATAACATAAAAGTAAAGTAAAGTAAATTTACAGCCTATATACGTCCCACTACTGGGCACTGGCCTCCTCTCATTTCTGAGAGGGTTTTAGGGCAAGGAATAGTCCGCCGCGCTGTCCCAATGCGTGTTGGCGAACTTCACATGTCTTCGAAATAATTTTTTTTCTTATGTCTCAGA
Source organism: Parnassius apollo (assembly GCA_907164705.1). NCBI lineage: Eukaryota > Metazoa > Arthropoda > Insecta > Lepidoptera > Papilionidae > Parnassius > Parnassius apollo. The sequence goes on along the minus strand of CAJQZP010000874.1, from coordinate 114,403 downwards.
CATGGAGGTTTCCTCACGATGTTTCTCTTCACCAGCGAGCACGTGGTAAATCAGCACTTAAAATTGCAATTAACAATTTCATTGGTGCCGGCGGGGATCGAACCCGGTTTGCTCGCGTATTGTGAAATTTACAGCGAGCGCTAACCATCTGAGCTACCACGGCTCAATACATAACATAAATGTATATATTTTTGGAGGCTGCACTACACTACAACGCGATGCAGTACTCGTAATCTGATGTTAATGGACGCACACACGCAGGAACGTCTGTCCATATGCATGCACTAGATGATAGAAGTCCTTTTCTGCCTTGGCGTCTGTCTGGTTAGGTCCTCTTACTTATATCTGCTACCAGATATCAGTATATGTATTATTGTGCTTAGGTCTGAAGGGTATAAAGAGAGCAACTATAATTATAGGCTGTGAGATAATAAATTTTAGCCTTCTTTCTTTGAAGTTGGCTGCAGATATCAAAAAAATACAGTACAGTCAAAGAAACTTTGATTTTTATATAATGAACTATATATATATATATATATATATATATATATATATATATATATATATATTATATATTGTTTTACAAGTTTGCCTATAGTCACTATGAGTCACTATGATTGTCTAGCTTATTTAAAACACTTATTTGGTTTTCTGTTATTATCAGGAAGATGCTGCTATTCTCTGTCAAGTGAATATTCGTACTCTGCCATTACACAGCAGGAATGAAAATATTTTTTTTATTATTTGCATTGATAATCTTTCTAAGTATTTGTAGACAGTAAAATTATTCGTACATGGTTTTCGAAATCAGAAACGCGACAGCATTGTGATTTCGAATCAAAAGTTTGGTGATAATTTAACCTTATTTACAATTACGAAGAAATGTTCAGATTTGGCAAGATAAATTGACCTGATGTCAGAAAAAGTTTTAACTAGTATCAGCAAAATATTTTTCAAACTCGTACATAAACTCCGTCTGTCGCCAGGAGAAACGTCAAAGCTTGCTTTTCCGAGAAATATTTTTTGACCCATGTGTTTGTTTATTTCAGTTAGATGTACCTAAGCGAAATTGACCAAGATTATCTTATTTCCACTAATCTTGATACTAACTTGCAATTGTTTTATTTTATTTTATGATTGGATGTATATTTGATACCAGTGCGTGCTGCCACTACTGGCTGTATAAGTAAGCTCAAGGTCACTTCTCGCAGAGGGCTACGCTCAAAGTTTGTCTGCTTACTACTTTATGAGGATACCTGCAGTAGAACCAGAGTAACCAACATAGATTTTGTCTTTTCCGTGTTCTTTCTACGAGGGGCGTTCAGTGTATACTCTGTACGAGTATGTTAGATAAAAGATAAAACTATGAAATATTTTTATTTTTTAATATATTTTTCATGAAATCAATACATTTACTTGTTCGTGAAAAAAGCTTTTCTATTTCCTCGAAAAAATATTCTTCGTTTTGGCTTATCGTCAGCAAATCGCTTTCCCCGAAGGTCTTTTTTAAGTTTGGGAACAAAAAGTAGTCACTAAGGACTAGATCTTGACTACATCGTGGGTGGTTAATTTCCTCAAACCCACAGTCTCGTACAGCAGCGTTTGAGTGCCACACTATGTGATCCAGTGTTGTCATGAAGAAGCAGCACTCCCTTGGTCAGTTTTCCTCTTCTCTTTTCTTTTATTGCTTTTCTCAAAAGGCGTATGGTGCCTGAGTATTTGTCTGCGCTGATGGTTTTACCTTTTTTGTGCACTTGATCAGTAGTATTACTTCGAAATCCTCAATACTGTGGTCAGGATTTTATCGGCCAATTATATATACTCCTGTTTACTCTCGGGGTCATATCGAAAACATTAGATGGGTAGCGCTAAAATCTCCCTACAACAGTCAACCCGCACCTGATTTTAGAGCGCAGTGAGTAATCGAGGCATTCATCTCGCACTGACTTTTGTGAGGTTTAGATAGTCATGCAGTATGGTGTATATAGTACTAACACATAGCATAATTAATTTTGCTAACATCTTTGTTCTCACTCGTCCATGTTCTAATACTTTTTTAAATCATTTTCACAATTTCTTCTATAGCCGCTGTGATTGCTCCACCCTGACAGGGTCATCTTCGATATTTTCCATGCCTTTTTTAAATTCACTTGACCACTTCTCTACGGTCGACATTAAAAGAACGGATTCATTCTAAATGGCCTCCATTTCTTCATATTATTTTTAATACTGGTATCGAATCTGGTGTAATTCCTTATTTAATCAAACATACTAAAGTAATGCCTTTATTTACTCTTAATTTATGCATGTTGTGTCATTCAATGGGTACAGTTGATAGCCCCGTTGGATTAATGGTCGCTACCGAAATAGCTGATCATATGGGCTGGTGCTGTAAAATGCCACCTGGCAGCGTTCGACTCAGTGCAGATACGTGCTAAGAGGCTCATTGGTGACCTTGACTTTTTTTTATTTTTTTTTATTTATTTAACATAGTAAATACAATTGGTTCAAAAACCATTAAGTTCGCCAAACTGAGAATACAGTTTATTGGCGAAACTGCACTCATTATGGTTTACAATTGCATTGTAATATTTCTCTAAAATAAATTTTAAAACAAAACATATTGGTAAACATATAAAGTAATTAAAAACTAAAGACTAAGTAGGTAAAGTACACTTATCACTTAATTAATAACAAAGCTATAAAAGACAGAAAACGAATATCTTAAATTAAATTAATATTGAATCTTAAAAAGATTAATAAAAAATAATTAAGGTTAATAATTAATAATAAACTAAATATTACTACTACTTATACTACAGGTCGTCGATGGCATTCAGTAGCCAATATTTCAATTTGTTTTTAAAAATTTGTTTTATCCGACAGGCCCCTTGTGGCACGTTTTCATTAAATATTCTTGGCACTAAATACCTACGCGTCCTTTCACCAAAGTAGTTTTGCGCACTTGGTTCTTCAAACAGTTTACGAGTATTCTTTCTTAAATTACCATAAATTGATTTCCTAACTAAAAATTTACTTTTGTATCCTTCAATTACTAATAAATACTTTGTTTTTTCACGTACTGGTAGAATATTGCATTTCTTATACAATAGATTATAGTTACCCTTACTTTTCTCTTTAGCTTGCTTATTAACTAACAGTTTAATAAATCTTAGTTGAAGATTATGTATCCTATCCATGTACGTTCGGAACGTACGTCCATAGGCTGAAAGGCCATAATTAATTACAGAATCCACGAGAGCATAGTACAGAATGCATAAAGTTGTTTTATCTACTACACTTTTAAGGTATACAAACTTACATAATAACGATCTTAATTTATTACATACTCGTTCTACGAGTATATAGAAATTCCAACTAAACTTGGTATCTATGGTTAATCCTAGATATTTGTAATTATCAACAAGCTCAATCGATTTACAACCAATGCATTGTTTATTTCTATGCAAGCAATCATACGAATGGCCTATGATATTTATAGGTATACATGGTTTATGCAGGTATGGCGATTGAATGAGCATGCATTTCGTTTTCTCTATACTTAAAATTTTCCATTATCGTGGCACCATTTGATTACGTTATCAAAATCCGATTGTATTTTGTTCTCAATCACCTTTATATCCCTGTCAGCATACATCATGCATGTGTCGTCAGCATACATGTATGTTCTGCAGTTTTTTACAACGTTTACCATGAAACGTATACCATGCATGATATAGCCCACAGGGCCAAACACAGAGCCAGTAGGAACTCCAGTACTAACTAATTTACCATGACAAATGATTTCTTTTATCTTTGTGCACAACATTCTGTTATGTAAATAATTACGAAACCATGAGCTGATTGGCCCGCGGATTCCGCACTCTTCCATAGCCACCAACAGCTGCTCATGGTCCAGCGTATCAAACGCTTTTTTAAAATCTATGAATAGAAGAAATACGTACTGCTTACTACCTAAGCATTCGTTGATATCGTCGGTGAAAATAGATAAGGCCGTCGTTGTACTACGTAATTTTCTAAATCCGTGCTGCTTTTCTGTAATTATGCAGCTTTTTCTAGATACTCACTAATTCTCTTAACTATCACTTTCTCCACTATTTTATTAATAACAGACAATATTGCAATAGGTCTATAGTTTGAATAATTGCAATGGTCTCCTTGCTTATAAACAGGGCGGATAATAGACTTTTTAAACTGTCTGGGTATAAGCCTGTTTTAAAACTAAGGTTTACAAATTTTGCTAATATTGGACTTATTTTTTTTAACTTAAATTAGATCTTGCGGCCTTATTCCATCTAAACCTGGTGATTTTTTACTATTTAGTTGACTAATTATTTTTTTATTTCAATTTCGGTTACCTTTTTATAATAGAAAGTGGTATCACTCAATTTTACATAGGACTCGCGATTTAGAAATTTAATATTACATTGATGTTTTATTTTATTAATTTCTTTTGTAAATGTTTCTGAGAATTTTGAACATATGTCACTTAAACTATTGATTTTTCCTAGATACTTAATTACTACGTCATCTAAACTATTTTTAATATTTCTTAGCCAGAAATTTATTGTTTCCCATAATTTCCTAAAGTCTCCCTGACAGCGTGATAGTTCCTGCCTTCTATAATTAATTTTTAGCTTAACAAAGCTAAAAATTATTAACAAATAATTTTATTTGTTTGATTTCTGTGTTTCGTATATTCTAATCCATAAGTAACATTTTGAGGACGTCTTCCACCTGCGGAATAAATAATCTCTTCTATCTATCAATATTTTAATTTTTTTTAGAGAACCACGGCTGTATTACTCGTTTTTTTCTATTACAATTAAGGCTAACTTTAGCTTTATCGTAGATAGGTGCAAAAACATTACACAATTGTTCATAAATTATCAAAGGACAGTCTATCTCTACGAGCTTACTCCAATCAACCTGCTCTAATTCACGAGTTATTACTTTATTATTCAAAGTATACATTTTATATTTGCCACTAGTAAGACTTATTCTATTTACCCCTTTTGATTCTTTGGCAATACTTACACCTACCATATAGTGATCCGACAACTTACACGTAAACATATGTGAAGTGAATCGGCGGCTGCGTGTACGTACCCACACATGATCAATGCACGACGTTACGAGTCTACCGGCTAATATTTCCTCGCGAGTACAGTTATTGATAACGCTCTGCATTCCCTAACTATACATTGCGTTATTGTATTTATCGGTGTCCGTACGCTGAGTTCGCGCGCGCGGAACATGAAAACCAACCTTGTCAGCCTCGAGCACAGACGCAGAGTTACCAGCCTCTCGGTATACTATAGGATGCATTTCGATGAGTGTACGCAGGAATTGCACGCTTTAATTCCTCCCTCTCCTTTCCACCATCGGACGACTACGCGTTCGGCCGGTAGTCACCCTTTTGTTGTCAATATGCCACGCATTAAACCAAACGGCTTACTTCAACTTTTTTAATGCGTACAGCAAATGAGTGGAATAATTTGCCGGCGTCTATTTTTCCGTTCGAATACAATCACAAATGGGCGTATTCAAGGCAAGAGTGAATAGACTTTTGTTACGCTAAGACAGTGCAATTTACCATCTAAGGCTTCACCACCAATTACCGAGCGCTGGCTTATAAAAAGTAAAAAAAGCCCCGGGTTTGAATGCCAGGTCAGGCAAAAATCAGTTACTGGGTTTTCTGTCAAGAATTTTGCAGTAGCAGCCCGGATTCGGCAATTTGGCGGTGTTTCACCCTTGTGTCTCAGAAAATACGTAAAGCCGTTGTTCCCGCGCTTGATCTCTCTCCGGTCGTGTCGGATTACCATATACCATATACCATATTCTAATGAATCAAATTATTAAAAACAAACATAAGCAAACAAAAAATGCTGTTTTAATATTTTATCTATCTATAACAATACATTTTCGCAATCGAATTTAACGGTGCATAAACCTCTCGAACAGTTTCAGTTTGATTTGTGCAAGCTTGTATACTCGTATTAGATCGGTCAGTCATGAATACTCGTATGTACGATGCAACATTTCTGGCATTGCGAAGTTTAATTTGTATTTGTAGATTTCGTTATACACCGATATATATATTTTAATAGATTACTAAATATTATTAGAAAATTCTTATACAAGATTCATCTCGTCGTTGTGTTTGATGGACGTGGTAGAGTTTCGCTGTAAGTATATTAAAGTTGTAGCACGAATGTGGTGGCTCGACCAGGATCAGTCTACGCTATCACAGAATACCAAAGTAAATTAGCAGCTTAACGCTGCTGTGTTTCGTATGGTAAATGTAGAGAACCGGATACCCTTTCAATAGAAACGACGCATTTCCATTATAGTATATCTCTGGAGTGACGACGCCCCTGAAATAATATACAGTATACTAGCCGTGACGCTATGCGCTTCTGAGCCTGCTGACATGTCAGCATGGTTGTATACACTGGTTGTTTATCTCGATTGTCATCGGATGACTATACACTAGTCCAATTACGAAGTCCCTTTTGACACTTTTTAGAACGTAACTCTTCACGTTTCGCATAATTTTAAATAGTAATCATTTTTTGTTCATGGTCGTAAATCATCATTTAAAAATACACAATCAATCTAAATCATTATACAATTAATTCACTTACACAATCAACATATTGTTTTAGACATCGTGCTCAAAATAATTAAAACCTTAAACCTAGTTGCAAGACTTGGTTTTTTTACAAGTTATATTTTTGATGGCATTGTATTTACTGACTATTACGCCAGCGCTCGCGGATAAAGAACTTCGGGAGAACTTTTTCTTTTGATTTGTTTAACAAAAATCAACATTTAAGGATATATGAGAAGTGCATTTCATAGTTAGATAGCCTATATTATTTCTAATGAGTTTGGCTATTATATACAAAAATAATTTTTAAAATAGTATTGATAGTTCCAGAGATTTCCGTTTTTAACCGGCGATCCGCGCCAGCCTTGCACGGGTGATTTCTGGATCTCGACAACAGCACCACCTACCAGGTCCAATTGAGTTTTGAAACCATCCAGGGATCAACTTAAATACACAGAAAAAAATCAGCAATATTGGTATAGTCGATTTTGAGTTTTTACGACACTAACGGACAGCATTGACATTTATTTATAGTATAGATATACGGCCAGCGGTACTGCTGGCCGTATGAGGACGCTCAAAGTCGCTCAGCGAGCTATGGAAAGGGTTATGCTCGGGGTTCCTCTGTCTGATAAACTTAGAAATGAGGATATCCGCAATAGAACCAGAGTAACTGACATAGCCCAACGGATTAGTAAGCTGAAGCGGCGATGCGTCGGCCATATAGCTCGAAGAACCGACATCGTTGGGGAAAAAAGGTTCCCGAGTGGCAGCCTCGTACCGATAGGCGAAGTGTCGGGCGACCCCCCACTAGATGGAGTGACGACCTGGTAGGACATGCAGGAAGTCTATGGATGCAGGTAGCTCAGGACCGTGCTTTGTCTCATACCTTGGGGGAGGCCTATGTTCAGCAGTGGACTTGTGAAGGGCTGTAATGATGATGACGATGATGATAGATATACACCCTAAGTCGTCACCGAAACTATTTAATGATTTATTTGAAGACATTTCAAGCTGCTGATCGAGAAAGGATACGGTATTATTATTAATGGCGAGCAATTTGCCCATAATATATTCATTACAGCAGAATCACCGGGGGACCTCAGCACTATGCTCAATGACTTCAGTAGTATCTCCTAAAGGATAGGTCATAAAATGAAAACGGGCAAGAGAAAGGGCTAAGTCGGTTGCTCTGGTTCAACCGCAGATATCCTCGTTAAGAAGTCTATCATGCTTACAAACTTCGAGCGTAGCCCTTTGCGAGTAGTAACCGTGAGCTTTCTGATACGGCCATTAGTTATACGCACTGGTTATATCTCTCAAATTTTGAGTTATACTGGAAATGAGATATTCTAGATAAAGTTTGCTTTTGTCAAAAACATAGATTAAAGAATATTTTTCTTAAAAACAAGCTTTGACGTTTCTCCCGGCGACAGACGGAAGTTTATTTACGAATTTCAAAACTGTATTGCTGAAACTTATTAAAACTTTTTCTGAAGTCAGGTTAATTCATCTTGCCTAGTCCAATAAATAACAAAAAAAATATTCCTTTGTAATTGTAAAAAAGGTTAAATTATCAACTCACAATGCTGTCACGTTACTGATTAGAATAACCAAGTACAAATTATATTGTCGACTTCAAATAAGAAGGTTGTCAAGGCAAATAATATCATATATGTATTTTTACTTGGTAGAGTCACCCTACAGTTACATTATGGTTACAGGTTGGCTCAATCAGAAATGAACCCGCTCTCCAGAATACCAGCGTAAAATAGCAGCTTTACGCTTCTGTGTTTCATATGATGAGTGTAGAGAACCGGAGACACTTTTTACTGGAACGAGGCATTCCATCTTAGTCCTCACGGGTGACATCTTCATTTTGATTCGTAATCGAAGATAGATTTAGAATTTTTCGGTTGTTACCCCTGTCGTATAAAAAAATCTGAAACGTAGTTACGTAGGTTTCTTTGCCAACGCAGGGGCAGAAGGAAATAAACCAGTAGATGGGCAGCGTCTTCCTAAGAACACAAACAAACTACAAATCTGCAATTAGCAAAACCCTCAAAAATATGAGGAAATATACGAGTATGTGGGTACCCTGCCGTTTAAGGAATTAAGTAAGTAATGAAGCGTGCGGCTATTTAATGGAAAATTACTTTATTTGAACCTATTTTTTTTAGTATCAGGGAATGAAGGATCTGAGATGTGTTTCTTCACTGCCGGCCGTATAAGGAAACTCAAGACCGGTAAGCGAGATACGGAGAGTGATACCCGCAGTAGAACCGAAGTGACTGACATAGCCCAACGAATTAGTAAGCTGAAGTAGCAATGGGTCGACCAATGGGGAAAAAAGGATTTCAATTGTCAGATTCATACCGGTAGGCGAAAAGTAGGGTGACCCTCACTAAATGGAGTGTCGAACTGGTCAAACATACAGGAAGTAGATCGATTAAAAATTTGAGTATTTCATGTATGCGTATGTTTTTATGAGGAGTACGATTTCCAGATATTTCGTGACCACGATATTTTACGATAATTTTACGAAAACATTTTAAAGGAGATGGCCAAAATGTGCCCCAAACTGTACAAAAATGAAACTATTGCTATTATTTTTAATAAAATAAACAAATAATTTTGAATAAATATTAACATTTCATAGCAGCTGTTAAAAATAATCAAGTTTAAAAGTTTTAAAGTGAATTCTTCCTTTGAAATCACTCTTTAGCACTAAAGCACAGAATAAATAATAGTACTACGCAACTAAAGTACCTTTAATGTGGCCATATAATACTTAACAGGATCAGAGTAGTGAAAAAACAATAGCTAACCTCATAAAGATGCTTTATTTATGATATGTTATGTAACAAAATAAGCCTTCGATCAATGAATTACTACATTAAAAAATCTAAAAGCACTGATGGATAGGATTTTATTTATTTGTTTAATATAGAAACAGCTTAAACATGTAACGTTACATTATAGGATAGGATGTTCTACTTTAGTACTTGCAACACTGTATCTATCCGTCAAGTATCAAGGGTATGTTCCAAAATAGAACCCAGTGTACTGTCCAATGCAAATTAAGTTATGAATCGACGCTATACTGGTGATTCGTTCCAAAACATAGGACAGTATATGATGTCATACATTTATGCCATATCGGAAAAGTTTTGGCGATTATTTTGTCATTTTGTGCTCCAAAAATCATTATATCTTCCTAATGGAAATACCAGCAATTATTCTATAATTTTTTGTATAAAAATATATAAATAAAAACAAATTCTGGCATGCTTCATTCAGCACACACACAATTAAAAATTGTTTTATTGTGGCCGGATATCCGACGCAATATGGCGGCGGCACGCAAGTACAATATAATCTCAATTAATGACGTCATTTGCATTTGCCAGTGTACTGGGTTGTATTTCGGAACATACCCACAGTCAAAGTTTTTTTTAATTTAATTTACAATTGTTTTACTTTAAACTTTAACAATGAACTTAACTAAAATAATAATTAAAATTATAATATTTACGATTAAAACTAATTATATACAATTTAAAAGAAGAAACTATTGTGGCCGTGGAAGGAAAAGGGGAGATCTCCCGCCGGGCAAGGTGTTCTGCCCGGGGAGCGGCTCACACTCCGTGTGATAGTTCTTCTAGAAAATCTAAAACTTAAAATTTAAATTGTCAAAAAGACCTGCTCCCCGTGGTATAGTGCCAAGAACGTTGGCTGCGTTTCCTCTCTGAATAGCTATACTGAGCCTTTGAGCGAGGAAAGAACCAGCCCTCTTATCACCAGCAGCGACGACCAGTCATGGATACAGTTCCTTTAGAAACTTCACTGCACGTGGACCCCACGGACCGATAGTCTCTACAGCAAATGGCACAAATATGTAGTCATTTCTCAAAGTCTCATATTTGTGCCATTTACTAAATTCGGCTGCCTCTGATGCCGCTCCGGCTCTAAAAGAGGTACCCTTGAGATGAGAGGCCGCCAAAGTGTCAACGCAAGTAGCATACAACACTAGGGCTTTACCTTTCTCCCAAGGGACCAAAGTCATACCGTCGGGTCTCTTGCCATCGTCTCTAAATATCCCGCAAGGCTATAAAACCGAGGGGATATTTATGGAGACAAGAGCCCTTCGGATGATTTCGTTTAAAGAGCCGTGACGGGAAAACCGACCTGCACTTTTCTTGCATGAAAGTCCGTGGAGCCCAAACTCATCGACGCTGCTACCACAGGGGCACTGGTGAGGTTGACAAATTGCCACTCCTAGCCGGATTCCTACGGCGATGCGCAAGCTTTCCCCATCAAGCAATGTGCCGAGATTACTTGATGGTAGAGCATGTAACCAGTGGCTAGATTCCTTAGTCGAAACAGCTAGAAGGCAAGCCTGATCTTGTTGACTGTAGAAATTTTGAAATAAATTTTTCTGGACACTCCGTACCAACTGAATATCCCACTGTTTTTGTTGGTTAAATTCCAGTGGGTTATTGTCGCCGGGACAGAGCGTTAGCCATGTTTGCCTTGCCTCCGCAGCAAGGCACAGGTCTACCTTATTATTTAAAATTGTAAAGTGGCTTGATTCCAGGCTATTGTATTAAATGTCAAATTTAGAATTTTTAATATCTTCAATATATTTTAAAATATCCGAACATTTCTAGACTGGACTTGAGCGTAACAAGTATGTAAATTTAGGTACAGGGAGACAATATTTTAAAATCGTAAGGGCAATATGGGGGTTTAAAATATATAATTTATCAACGTGATTTAAAAATTGATCAAATTTTGTTTTTAAAATAGGTTTAATACTATCGAAAAACAACGGAGCACAGAGCAGGTAAAGCGATTCCGAATTGACAGTTTTTATTCCTGGAGAAATCTGATTGAAATTCTGAATTAAGGTATCTCTGTTAGAATTAGATAAATTATTAGAAATAAATATTTCACATTTATTGGTATTTGGTTCAAGACCAATATTTTTAAAATTTTGAAAAATATGAGTAAGATCATTGAGGATGTCATCTGCTTTACCTCCCAGTGTACCGTCGTCCAGATACCAGACATTCAGCTTGGATTTTAAATTTGAAATAATAGGTTGAATTCCCAAACTGAAAAGAGCTGGACCTAATGGATCACCCTGCTGAACACCGACAGCAGACTCAATAATATGGTTTTGATAAAACAAGTTTGAATTTTGACTGTAACATTGCCAAACGTAATGATATATTTCGGGGATGTTAGCCACTTCTTTCTTATCCTATCAATAGAGTATTCTACCATTATATCAATACAGTCAAATTGTCAAATGTCAATGTCAAACTTAACCGTCTGTTCAATTTTCCTTCGTATTTTTGTTTTATTTTCGGCTTATTCGAAGAACTCTGTGTGGTTTATCGTATTTTACTTTTATTTAATAAGTGTCTTAGCCCCGCGCGAGTGCTCCACTAATTAAAAACGGTGTCTACATAAGTTTAATAATGAAAATGGACCTTTTACAAGCGTGTGTTATCTGCGGTTTCGCTGTTGGAGAACGCATCAAGCGGCATGGCTGTTCTTTTATCGGAGTGGTTAACCTTTGAGATAAGCTAGTTTCGCTAAGTAAAATATTTATAGACTACTAGGCACATGCCTACAACATTTACGAGAAGAATCAGATAGGGATATTATTAATTTACCTATAATCTTAATTCGACGGCTTAGAATCATAGATTAAAGAGTACTTATTTATCCTTCACAGTTGTCTTCTCATAGCTGCGTCTGCAGTGCCTGCTATGACATTATAACAAGATGCTTTGCAACAAATTCAATGGAGAAAGACCAAGTTGGTCATAATAATGTTTCAATGGCTGTGGTAGATCTGTTGCACAAGCAGGAAAACACAGCATTCCCGAATTTAGGTTTCTCGCCTCAGTTGTGTCATCATGGCATCACCATGTTAGTAATTATTTTCATTATTCATTCAGACTCACTGCAAATAAGACACAATAGTTAAACAATCACTGTGACCCATATATGGTAATGTCAATCTCTAAACTCGTATATTTATAATAGTGCTGTACTTTCAACTAAAACTAACTTCTCAAAGTAATCAATCTGCATTAAAGCTCTCCAAAATACTTTTTTTCTTTTAATAAGAATATTAACAATGCTTTAAAGATTACTAATATTCCCCTTAACAACTCGTGGTAAGCTCAAATTGCATATACCGTAACATTCATCTTCGTTTTGTGTTTTCAACTGCTTGTCACATATATTAAAGTGAACGAACCTGAAAAAATATAAAACATTAGCATATTGGTAATGTTTTATATTTTTTCAGGTTATAGCGGCCATCTTTTTGTGCCATGGTAGTGATGTGAGAGCTAACAGAGAAATGGCTTCAGGAAATATTGTTGATTCTAACAGATTTGAAAACAGAAGGAAACCAAGCTGTTCAATTAATTCAGGTCCCAAATCCCCCACCTCTCCCCCCTGGACCAGCAGTAAGTAACATTCAAGAGATATCAACAATTGTCCTACCAAATTATATTTGTTGTACTAATACATCTTGAAGATGCATATTTGATGGATGTCACCGTAGTGCAAGTCATTTAGTGCCTACCTTGATTAAATCAGCGTTGTTCTTGGATAGTAAACTTTATGTGCCTCGAAGTGCCAGGGTAAGTGAAGAATATTTACATTCCAATGAATGGGAATTATCATTAGAGAACATAAGCTTTCACAACAAATCAAATTGAAAGCTTGTTAGATAATAAAAATGAGGACAATGTTATTGATTACGAAATAATGGAATCAATGCCTGGTTATGTATGGCAGGGTGCATTACACAGGAATGAATAGAATTGCATAATAGCATAACAATACAGTCTGTTGTTCCCAAAAATTCAAAAACTGCATTAGCAATGCTTTTAATCACATATAGGACTGGTGATAGTGATACTAGGATATCTAGTCTTTTTAGGATTTCTAAATCAACTCAACAGAACAAGATGAAGCTTGTGAGAAACTGTCTGACTAATTACTATGTTCCGCTACATCTTAGAGCGTCCCACATATCTCACTAAGAAGTGGCAAAAAAAAAACCACTATACCTTAGAAGTTATATGGAAATCCTCGGCCTGACTCCTCTTACAAGTGGGCTATTGTACGATGTGATGGTACCTACATCCATGTGCATTTGAATTGTAAACACCAAAAAAAAACATACAGTCTTCATAAATATCGTAACTTAACAAAACCATTTTTAGTAGTCTGTTGTGATGGATACATTGTAGTATGTGTTTGGAGCTTTTGCTGCTACTCAGAAATAATGAATTATTTAATTTCTAGCGATGTCTTATTAATAGTTCACATTAAATCGAGACATACTTCTAGGCGTGAGTATTATACTTATATTTTATATGAGTAACCTTCAAATCAAAACCAACCGAGACATGCAATCTTAGGTTATTGGTGTAATTGTGTAGCTGGAAACCGGACTGTTGGATGTTGTGCACATGTAATGAGTAAAGACTATTCTGTGGTACTTGGGATGGGCGAGATACCAAGAAAGTATTATTCCACCAGCTGCATTTGCAGTGCTAATAATATTAAATGATTAAATGCACAAAATAATGCTAGTTGTTTTATCATGTGTCTAATATACTTTGATCAATAATAGTATTAATATAATTAATTATGTTACAAAAAATAGTTACAAACAATAAAAATAATTTCAAAGACTAAAAACAAAAATTATATATAAATGACTTACTTAACTCAACTTTATATAAATGTATTTTATTTGCTGATGATATTTCAGTTATTGTGACATCTAAAAAAGACATTGATAATGACATCTATGAATCTAATATTAATAATACTATTGACAATATTTCAAAGTGGGCGCCATATAATAATTTATGCATTAACGTAGAAAAGACACGTTATATTCAATTTAGTAATTAAGGAACATTGAATAATAATCTTAATATATCTTGCAATGGACAATCTGTTAATAAAATGACTGAAACAAAATTTCTAGGAATATTATTGGACAGACAGTGAACTGGAAAGAGTTGAAAAAGTCTGTTCTAAAATAAATAGTTACATTTTTCTTCTTAGAAGACTGAGAAGAATTACATCACCACAAGCCTTAATATCGGCGCAAAATGCATACATTTGTTCTGCACTCGATTATGGTTTTTTGCTTTGAGGTAACAGTACAGATGCTGTTGAGGCCTTTACAGCCCAAAAGAAATGTATTCGAGCTATGAATGGTTTGGCACCAGATTCATCATGTAAACCAAATTTTAAAAAATTACACATTTTGACGTTGCCATGTATGTACATCTTAAATTTGGTATGTCTTGTTAAAAATAATTATACTTTTATTCACAAAGTTAAGATATACTGCACAGAGAAACTTGAGGCATACTGAAAGATTGACACATAGTGTAATGCCAAGCACTAGCCTCTAAACGTAAACTGGCCGTAAACCCTCCGTGAGCGCCACCACCTGCCAGACCGCCGCTCCTGCAGACGTGATGTAAGTGTATGGCATCACCACCAATTGCATGATAAGCACGGCTACTAGCCGCAGAGCGTGTCATGAGTCTACTGCTCACCTCAAGGGAATGGGGTCGTTGTGCGGCGTTCGGCCGCAGCCTTGAGAGTCTCCTCAGATCCTCCCGCCAGCTACCACCCACGTGAGGTCGACACATAAGCTCCACCAACCAATACAACGGCAGATATAGCCAAAAGGCAGTTATAAGATAAGAGTAATAATTCGCCATCAGAAATGGTTTGTGTCACTTACGTTGAGTAAATGCATTTTCGATCATGTTTGTCTCGCCCACCAACAAGTTGCCTTCAATCATTCAAAGATGGGAAAGTTACATAGATATATTATTATGTTGTTATATAAAACATCATGGAGGGCAGACAGTCTGCAGCCCCGTAATGAAGGGACCCGACTTGGGCAAAGCTACTTAGGTGTGAGTCAAACCAAGACGCAGAGAGCGCCATTGAGAATAGCGTTCCACCAAACAACCATCGTAGAGACGCAATGCTGCAGAACGCAACAAGCATCAATACGACTATCGTTGGCTTACACCATCCCAAGGTCCCCCATACAACCCAGCAGACATCACCACCCGCATACCTCCATCGACCAGAACCACAAGAGTGCGTCGAATCAGGCGCAGCACACCCGCAGATCCATCACAAGACGCAATACCGCAAGTAGCAGTAAGCATCAATGCAACTATCATACGGGTGGCGCCCCCTCACAACACACCCACATGATCCCTATCGATTTTGGTAACAAAGTTTTTATTGTTGTTATATAAAAAATATCACCAACGTATCATAGTAGCACGCTTCTAAGACGCCAATGAACAAAACTCCACGTATCATAGCGCTAATGCACTAAGACGTGAAGTTGAGTATGCCTGTTACACTTAAAATTGCTACCAAACACACTCATCATCCCAATCCGAAAGATAGACGACGCATCGCTATGCGCTACGACGTTGCCCACAAACGGTATCGGTGTGCGATGTCCATGGGAAAGCCGTATTGCTACAACAAACCCGCTTACCACCGGCACTAAGATGATATGTATAGGACACATCGGTTAGCGAGTCCAAGTTCACATCGGACCAATTGCTCGTGAAGCAGCGCGAGGCGTGTGTGCCAGCATAATATTCCTTTTCAAGTCCCTATTAAGGACTAGTCATTTTGCTACAGTACTAGGAGCAGTCGGTCACCCGACCACCCCATACAATGCTTATGCATCAAGGAGACCTTCAGTAATAATGCTTTTGTATCATAAGTCATTCATATATAGGGTTCGAACCCACAACCCTACTATTGTAATGCATATTCATCATAGAGACCTTCTATAGTATTGCTTTTGTATCATAGATCTTACTTTCATAAGTCATTAATATATAGGTTTCGAACCCACGACCCTACTATTGTAATACATATTCATCTTAGAGACCTTCTTTAGTATTGCTTTTGTATCATTTAGTTTATTATCATAAGTCACTAATATAGGACTAGTCATTGTGCTACAGTACTTCAGGCAGTCGAGCTCCCGACCACCCCATATATATGTACAACTGCAGGTATCTATCTCCGACAGCTCCTCCACACAAGACATCTATACATGAACACCTTCCATAACTTAAGAAAAATTTCTTTTATACGTGAACTCTTTCCACAACTTAGGAAAATTTTCTTTTATACATGAACTCCTTCCAAGACTTAGACAATTTTTAACAAATTTTCTAATTATCTTATAAATATTATTTATCTTTATTTTTATAATATTTTCGACTTGTATTTCTATTATTTATCTTATTATAAATATTTTTTCAAGTTTTTAATAAATTTATTTATTATGGCAGACAATATTTTGCCTTTAATTTACTATCTTATTGGTCTAATGTCTGAAATGTATTTATATTAACTTTATGGTTATTAATGTAATTTTATTGTTTAATATATTTTTTAAGACTATTTTTGACGCCCCTATATATTTAATTTAATTATTAATAATAATATTGGTCCGTCACAACCTCACACACCACACAATAACAAACATTTACTAGCCCCTGATGCCACCTCGTGGCAGATCCTATACGCCTGGAAGCCGGTAAGTTTCTATATTTGTACACCTAATTTTGTTACCCGTCTATTTGGACTACTTCGGGCCCTAGTTCAAAGACTTTCGTCTGGGTAACTCCAGGCCGTAACATTTTTTTTTTTTTTTTTTTTATATATATATATATATATATATATATATTTACGCACCATTTCAGTAGTTGCAATTTTAAGTGCTGATTTACCACGAGCTTAGCGGTGAAGGAAAAGATCTTGAGGAAACACCCAGAAAATATTTCGAAGACATGCGAAATTCAGATGTGGCACGGTGGACGTTATGTGCCCTAAAACTCTCTAGAAATGGAAGGGTACCCAGCAGTGGGACGTAGTCGGACGTAGTCGGACGACTTGCAGTACCGATGAATTCATATATTTTGAAGACACATGAATTCCGCTTAACTAAACTAAAACTGTACCATTGCGGCGGACTACTTGCTTAACAAGTCTCATAGAAATTGCCTGTGACCAATTTATTCATTCAATCTATTTTATACTAGGTGGTAGGATTCCCGTTCTGCTTGAAAGTCCGTATGGGTAGCGCATACGGCTAAAGAAAAAGTGGACTTACGCGAGTAAGTCCACTTTTTCTTTAGCCTGTTTGTCTCTCTCTGCCTGCAATTTGAATCCGGACAGTGGCAACAAAATCCCCCCTGAATTATTTCACTTCGGAACCTCTGTATCGGAGGTTCGTATTAAAACTAAGGAGGTTCTTAAAACCTGAGTGTCGAGACGTGAATAAAGCTAGTGGATCAGATGGTATACAAGCTGTAGTTCTTAAGGATTGTGCACATGAGTCGTCTCCTGTTCTGACACGCTTGTTCCGCCTCTCATTTGGGACTGGAATAGTGCCAAACTCCTGGAAACTG
The DNA here is from genome assembly GCA_907164705.1 of Parnassius apollo. Taxonomy (NCBI): domain Eukaryota; kingdom Metazoa; phylum Arthropoda; class Insecta; order Lepidoptera; family Papilionidae; genus Parnassius; species Parnassius apollo. The sequence continues at coordinate 96,244 of CAJQZP010000874.1, read as the reverse complement.
GCCAACGTATTTTCCGTTTTTAACGTACCTGTATTATTATGGGTCTACTCAACGTATGTGTGGAATATGTAAATATGTAGAGTCATAAGAGAAGGGCTTAAGAATAGCATAGAATCATTTTTATTCAATGTAGTACTACTTAAGTCCACTGGTTCGGAGAAAACCTCTGTCCTGAGAAGAACCAACAAGAAACCGGCGAAGAAAGAAGAAGAAATAAGCAAACGGTACTTACCTATTTCTGCCGCCGAGTAGTAGTGATTCTACTGTGTTCTGATGGATGTGAGAACCAGTGTAATTACATGATATGAAGCATTCCATTTCAGATCTCGGAGGTCTTTGTTTGAAGTTGACTACAGATGTCAACGTACAAGCAGATGTACTGTAAGTTCATTTATCATTTCAGTTTCATAAAGATAAATCTTGTATTTATTACAGCTCATTAAAGTCTACTGCTGAATATAGGTATCCCCATATATTGCCTTGTAAGTGAGATATTTGCTATAAAAAAGATTGATTGCCTCGTTATTCTAGCGGTCGTAAACGCGACTGCCGATAATGAACTCCCGGGTTCGAATCCCGGGTTTGGTCAAAATAAGTTATTGGGGTTTTCTGTAAATAAATGGCAATTTTGAGTCAAAAAGTTAGCGGTATTTCACCCCCGTGTCTCGGAAGGCACGTAAAGCCCTTGTTACTGCGCTTGATCTCTCTGATAATGTCGGATTTCCCTTCCGTCGGACTATGAGAGTGAGGGAATGGAGAGTGTACTTGTGCTTGTACATACACTTGTGCACTATAATCTTGTCATGCACAGATGGCTACTATCTATGGCTTCCGTGGCCGAAATTTGATCTGAAGGGCGTTATTATTATTATTTGCTTTTGTTGTCAAGCTTCGCAGTCAGGTTAAGTGTTGCAACTTTTTACTTTCTTGTTTTCATTGGGATTAAAATGCTTGACAGCATATCCAAATGTATTTCTCTCGATCATCTCTTACGATATAAACAGTATGATATTGTGAAGTGGATTCTTTTCTAACGCCACTAAACGGATATACCATAAATCCTATAAAGTAAAAAGCCAGCAGAACGTTTCCCAGTAATGCGTACAAATAGGGTTCATTAGTTTAGCACATGCTGGCTAAACGACCACTAAATATAGATTATCAGACGAAAAGTCTCAGCTTCTAATCGCAAACCTAATTTGAACAACGCTCACGTTTCCAGTCGCTCGAAGGCTATAACAGTCTTAGAGCACTTTGTATTTACATTGGAAATGGTTTCGTGTCCATTTTTATAGTAGGTACATATACGGTAATGAATTAGAGGTGATACATTCATACATAGTTGTATTTGGATAGCGTATTAATCGAAGATTTATAAATTAACGATCAATTTCCTTAAACGCTCGATTGCTTGCGAACAAAAAAAGGGTAGCTTACTTTGCCAGTAGGTCGGGACTGTGTTTCTCACGTTCGACCCACCGTCAATAAAACTTAATTTATGACTTAATTGAGAGGAGCACTTCAAATATTTTAAATTTTATGAATAGCCATTAAAATAAGAAAAGAAAATACGTATGTTAATCTAACAAAATATGATTACAATAATATTTTAGAGGTGTTGAAATCACAAGTACAACTCATTTTAGCGACTTTTAGCAAAACATCGGGTTTATCAAAAAAATGAGATCGATAAGTGTATGATTATTTATTATATCCTTAAACGTTTTGAATTACTTGATATATTTATCTATATTATAAAACGATTTATATTTAAATACATAGTAAAAATATTAAGTGAAACCTGATGAAGAATTCACGGATTGCGCAATCGATCGCCATTTGTTAGTAAAAATCTAGGCTGCTTATACATAAAAACTTATATTATAATATGATGAACCATTTATAAAACTTTATTACTTAAATTAAATAATTTTATCGTATTTAAATAATACAACATAATTACGGTAATGTAAGCTATAGAAAATTATGTTTAGATTAGCGTCATTCTGAGTATTTAAAAGTCGACTTTATCACATGTTTCATACAGTATTTGCAAAAATAATACGTTAATACAAGAAAACACTAATAAGATATTAATTTGTGTATATAAATACTAGCAAAAATCAATAAAATACAATGCTCACGGCATATTTTATCACCTCATTAAATCTACTCAAGCGTCACTTCACTCACTAAACTTTAACAAAGTTTCGATATTTTTCCTCCAAGAGGTTGGTAATTTTGATCGAAATCTATGATTTATATATTTGTTTTTGGTTTTTTAAATGTAATAGTTAGACTCTGTGTGTTTAAAATACGGTCTAAATTCAATTAAAAGAACTTCGTCGCTTTGCAACCACAGTTGCAAAGAGCAAAGTTAAGGGTACTGTTTTTGCAACTGTGGTTGCAAGAAGCAAACAAGCGGTTATGATATATTAATTTTATTTATAGAACATTAAAATATATATAATTATAAAATAACTAAAACTAAAATCTTAAATTATCGTAGAATCTAACTTCCCGTGGTATCCTTTGAGCCTTTGAGCGAGAAAAGAACCAGCCCTCTTACGTTCCTCTACAGTTCCTTGAAGGACTCCACCACACTTTGACCCAACGAAACGATAGTCTCTACAGCAAATGACAAACATATTGGTTCATCACTCAGATGATCAGATCACTCATATTTGCACAACTAACTTAGTTCTTAGTAGACGAAAGACGGACGATACGAAGAGAGGGCCCCCAGTCCCCGGCGGCTCCGTTATTCCTGGCTACGTTGGCGAACATGGTAACGGCCGCGTAGGAGGTGCTGAGGTCTGAAGAGAAGGGAAAGACACAGTGATCCTTGAATTCAGCAACTTGCTCTATCACCAGGGGGGGCGACCGTCTGTCTCAAAAACGTGTCGGAAGTCTCTCGTTAACAACGTTAAAAATTTTGAGTGTGTCGACTAGGGTTGCGTACCTTATACTCAGAATTACCAAACTGTATTCGTTAAAGATCATACAGGCTTACGCACCAACCTCAGCACATCCCGATGAGGAGTTGAAGGATAGGATATATATACGATGAGGATATCTCCAATGCCACGCACGCATTCATCCATAAGCCACTATACGACGTTAATGGGAGGCTTCAACGAAAAACTAGGCACAAGGGTATGGTGCGCTAAAATTAGGTAAATTCGGTATATGGCAACGGAATCCACAGACCACTTCATGGAGAAATAAGAACTCTTTATAATTAACTCTTTCTTCAAGAAGCGGCCTCACAGTTAGTGGCCCTGGTCAAGACCCGACGGTTCGACAAAAAATAAGATTGACTTCATTGTTATGACAAGACCCAACTGTTCAGTATGTCTCAGTGATAGCGAGGTGGAAATATGGCAGCAATCACCGAACGGTTAGAGGCACACTGAACCTTAAAGTTAAGTTGGAGAGGTCTCGTCTAATGAAGTCAACGCTACAACCCCTCATACTCTAATCCGAAACATTTCAGTTTAAGTTACAAAACCGTTTGCAGTGCAGAAGGCTCCAATGCAGTGGACGATATGCATGGTAAGCACGTGGAAACTGTACACGCGGTGCGCGTGCATTGTAGCAGCGCATCGCCTGGCAGGGTCGTCGTGTAATGTTTGAAGGTGTTAAATGAAGGAAACGTGTTACTCTTTCTATGACTTTAATTTTACTATTTTATTCTAAACTAAACATTAACATAAATTGCGGTACGTAATATTTATATGTATTGATGAAATTAAATTCATTCGATTCTTTCTGTGAGATTCAGAAGGCGTTCGGAGAGAGAGTTTTTGGAAGTGATGGGATGAATATGGATTTCTGTGAGTACAAATATTCGGCCTTAATATTCGGGCATAATTGATTATCATACCTTCCACAATTACTCGTATTTTCTGTACTTATTACGAGTAAAGCTTATAACTGGGTTCTTACTAAGGTTGCCAACTCTAGTGTAATGTTAGAGGTTTTCTATATTTATACAAGTTATTATAATTATACAATAACAAGTAGCAGGCAAAACTACCTTATGAATTTTAATAAAATCTGTCTAATGTCGTAAGACTGTTCATAAAGGCTAAAGTAGCAAAAACTATTCAATTCAAAAAAATTGTAAAACTAAAGTGGCAAACGAAAATACAGTTCACATGATGGTAAGTGGGTACTACAATTCATGATGGGACAATTGCAGCTAATTTCAAACAAAGAAGGTTACGAATGCAAGTTTCGTGGTCTAAGATGGAATTCCTCACAGCCCGTAATAATACTAGCTCTATACATACTCTAGGCCGGAAGACAGCGGTGCAAACACTGGCATTTGGCGGTAGATACCTACGAGGTAAGATGTTTTGTACCTACCTATATAGACTACTTAGATGAAAAGAAGTCCTACCGACTAAAGAATAGATAATAAATAGTATAAGCAATACTACAGGATGAAATTTAAGTCGCTGGTATAATGGCATATTCTTACTGAGGCGGTAGGAGTGTTTAGGTATTTTCCCACAAAAAAAGTCAGGGGCATTTTCAGGTAAAGTAAAGAATTATATTTTGACATTTTGCCAGATTGCATTGCAGATAGATATGTAAATGTGCATTGCTTTAATACTGGAGCAAAATAAAAAGAACTCACGTTGAAATGACTCACATTTATATAAAAGAGTTTTCTTCTATCGTTTAAAACTGTACTACGTTCAAATATTTTCATCTAACGAGAAATGCAATTAAATACTTTTTAAACGACCTTTTTTTTTGATGCCTTTTATCACCTATAGTTTGCCTTTTTTTGTTATGATTGACACCTTCTGCTCATCTTTTGTTGTCTGTATGGAATGCCTCGTTTCCAGTAAAAAAGGTCTCCGGTTCTCTACACTCACCATACGAAACAGCAGTATTAAAGCTGCCATTCTCTCCGCTCCGAACCTATCTTCGTCAACCCGTTCAGTTATTAACTTAATAAATTGAAAACTTATGTCTGGAGCATAATCTACACAAACATATGCATTTGTGTAGATTAAATATATCCTTGTATCGCAAAAGGCAGCCAGTTCACGTTGGCTGTTATTTTCATTTGTTGGGTTTGAGGTTTCCTTAAACTTGAACTTTGACGTATTCATCGAGTCCAGGGCCAATGCAGCTGAAAAGAAGTTAGGTGTTCTTACAGTGTTTTGGTGATACTTGTGGGTGTCAACCCACAAGTATCACCAATATACTGTAATAGTATAGCTGCCCTAGTTGCGATAGTATTGAAAAATGTCACATATTCACTACGGATCGACTCAACAGAAATGCATGCTAGGCTTGTCGTTCCTCTCAACCTCAATCTTACTAGTCTTGAGCAAAAGCATAAAGTAACATTCCTTTCAAAGTTTTTTAAAGGATACACTTAGAGATTTTGCAGGAACTGCAGGACATAGGCTGGTCTTCACCCCAATGTTTTTAATAAAACACACTTTCGAACCAAACGATTTGTTTCATTTGGGTTTTATGGAGCTGGTAGTTAGAATTTAATGCACTTTGCTATCTTCGGCTGCATCACTACTTACCATCAGGTGGAATAGTAGTCAGCCACTGGCGTATTATATTAAAAAATTCATGCATGTTTAAAAGTAGATCAAAAATTATTTTTTTTGTTTAAGATCATTTATTAATACCTGGCTAGGATGTAAGTAGTTATCTGTAAAAATAATCGTCTCTTACGATACCCCAACGATTAAAATAGATTAAATTGATTCTCTTACAAATGAAAACTTTTGTGTGTTTAATCTACTACCACATACACCTATACTACCATGTATCATAAGAGGTGACAGGGGTAAATGAAACAGAATATGGGCAGTCGCAACGTCCTCACAACAAATCAAAATAATAAAAAAAACTGCCGTACCCAACCTCCAAAGTGTGACTCTTATGCAAATAATTTCACTATGAGACAATATATAGGAAGGCCATTATTTAGCAGTTAATCGTTGACAGGATGTAATAAATGATTGCTTGAGTAAAAAAGTACACTTTAATTTTTTTTAAATAAAGTGGCTGTACAAAAAATATCGTTTGATTTAATTTTATGTAAAGGAACATTTAAAAGGTTTATAATGCTGTTACATTAACTATACCTTATTTTCGAGCCTTGTCACCGCTGAGGCGGATCATACGACGGTGTAAGCTCTACACGATGCCACAAACCGGAAATGAAATATAGTTTACCTTATTAATACACAAAATGTAATTATAAAATTTTGAATAATATGGAACAAGAATGGACATACCATTTTAAATATCTTTTTTTTATTTTATTACAAACATTTTTTTACATACATACAATTTTATTCTCTTTCATTGATATAATATGTGGCCATACGACAGTATAGACAGCTCTATAGAATACGGGAACGATAAAAATTATAAGTTTAATTTAAGAGTTTCTACTATTTCATATACGTATGCACTTTTTTAAAGCTACAATGTAGAATTAAGTGTTATAGGAACATTAGTGTCTGTAACAGCATTGAACATTTGCCAGGCGATTTGTCACTTCGCTAGTTGGAGTGATTTGTCCTTCACGAAGATAAACTTAATCTAATTAATAAATGATAAATAAGTAAGTGGAAAACTAGCTTTCACATATATGGTACACCAAAATAGCGGTTTCAGAATTTTCGATTCATTCATTTAATTTTAATCGAAATTTTATATTTGTGATGAAATTATCCTGCTTTACCGTACCGTACCAGTAAGAAAAGTGGAGGGCTGTCCCACTAGATGGAGTAACGATCTGGTAAGAGATGGAGGGAGATGATGGACACAAGTGGCTCGGAACCATAATTTGCGTCATTCCCTGGGGGAAACCTATGTTCACCAGTGGACTTATAATGGATGATGATGATAAATTGTTTAAATTGATTAAGATTACTTTTTATGACTATTATTTTTTATGTGAGAAAGAAATTTATTTCCCAAAAGAGTATTCACTCGCTTACTGAGAAACATTAAAGAAAAAAAAGTTATATTTGCTTTGCGTAGGCATAACATATCTGCGGACTTACGTATGTATTAAATACATTGAGCTATTATGTACTACGTACTAGAGGCGACACTGCATTCAGCTACTCTGTTCCACTCCGTACACTACACGCACTTTAATCAGTCAGTCGCACAGAGTACCTTTGGTCACTCTCTAGGCGCTTGTGGAGTTGTCACGTGTTGTGTTGATTTAAAAAAAATCTTTTGATAAAAATATGCCGTTGTGTGTACTTAGATATTGCAAAAATAATTCAAAAAATGTCAGTAAAAACCAAGGAATTATTTTTCATCGGTTAATAAAATACTTAATCAATAAAAAGTATTATATTAATAATACTTTTTTATTGATTAAGTAATAAAACAAATTATTTATATAATTAATAATAAAACAAATTATTTCTAAGACGCCATCTCGTGTCATGGAAAATAGATTATGAAATTAATATGTACAGATACGACATTTCTGTGGGTACTTAATAATTTCTTTGGGTGTTGGGTATAGGACGAATTTATTATTATACACATTTTATTTATAGAAACATATATAAGTTATTAGACTCGGCCTCTGACTGTGGTTGCTATTGGACGTGTGTTAGTTACACTAAATATTCTTTTTAAATTAACAGTCAACTTTAATTAACAGCGAAGTACTAGGAGAGCATATAATCAATATGGTGTCTATCCTCGACTGTGTGTGTCGTAGTACATTTGTTTTTTGCGCATCAGCTGCCCGCGTGTTGTCTTTTGTTCTCCGAAGTTCTGCCACAAAGAAAACTACGAACTTAAAATAAAAGAACATTATGTCGATAATACGTAGATCACCCCCAGGAAGTAAAGTGCACCAAGTGTCGTCGGAGAGTGATACCTATTTCAATCATTGAACCTGAAAATTCACTGAATTATGTAGGGAGGCGACAGGAAAGACTCAGAAATGAAGATCAAAGGAAAGGTATTGTTGATTCCCTTAAAGATGAACTATTATCCATGCTCACCAATTGGAAGAAGGATCAAGATCTTATTTTGAGTAAATTGTGTTCAGATATTGCCGAACTTAAGCAACAAAACGCCAACATACAATCAACTAATATTGAAATGGAAAAGGCGTTAACGTCTAGTATGAAGATATGAACACTAAAATTATCAATTTAAAACGTGAACGAAAGGAAAATTATAATTATATACTCAGTCTGTAAAATAGATTAGAAGACATGCAAAAAAGGCTTAAGTCCACAGTCATCGAGTTCTGTAATTTACCTACTCCAACACAAAACATAAAGCAAGAGACACAACAAGACTTATGTGATCTGGTTCAAAAGATTTGCGATGTTTTAAATGTAAATTTTCACCCATCCGAGATAAAAGATATCTATAGAATTAAAAATAAGTTATAGAATTAAAAATAAGTTGATAAGTAGCCGGTATGTCTACTGTTATCACTGAATTAACTTCGGTACTGTCAAAAAATAAGATTTTAAGTGGAGCGAAAGAGTTTAATAAAATTAACATTAGTAAACTTTGCTCAAATCTATTGGTCTTTCTAGTTCCATAATGCCGATATATATATATATATATATATATATATATATATATATATATATATATATATATATATATATATATATAAGAGTCTAACAAAGAAGGACCGAAAACTTTATATTTTAGCACGTGATACAGCTAAGACAATGAATTACCGATATTGCTGGACTAACAAGGGCCGGATTTATTTGCGGACAACTGAAGGTGGCGCTCGGATAGAAATAAAAAATGAAAATGATATTGCAAATGTAAAAAATATAATATGACTAGGTACATTTATAATATTATACATTACCTATTTAATTATGATTTCTTGTAAATTGCTTGCATCTCTAACTAAGTGTGTCTCTGGCTTTTTTTAATATAGATATTGCCAACGGGTTTCATTATACAAATACTTTAGGTTATCTTGATCTACTTGTTCATCATGGACTTTTTCCTGGTCACAACTTCCCAACTCATGGTTCTACCAGTCTTGATCATGTTAATTTAAAAACTGCTTTTTCCGCTAAGTTTCTAGTTCTGGAAACTACTGTAACAGACCACTTCGCCGTTATGTTTGCCCTCTCAAAAATTAAAATTAAATTAAGTAATCGTAAATTTATAAAAAAAATTAAAATAGGCTTATTCATGAATTACGCTGTATTGACTTTAACTCTGTATACGCAACGAATGACCCTAACTTAGCTGTTAAATTCTTGGTCGAACCTATTATTTCAGCTATAGCCAACAATACCAAAATTTTATTTCTGTCTTGTAGACGTAGATCTATTAAGTCTTGGATCACTCTGGCTTTTTTGAAATGCATGCGAAACAGAGATATAGTATATAAAAAATCAAAAAAGACTCATCAAACCAGATTCTTAGAATTACTTATAAAAGATAGCGCAACATCTGTACCAACCTCCTGCAAAATGCAAAAAGTAATTATGAGAAGCTGGAATTTCAAAGAGCCGGCAAAAACTCCAAGCAACTGTGGAAAGTCATTCAAACTGTTACAAATTTATCTAAACAGCAATCAACGGCGTCTGATCTCCTAGACATCAACGAAATGAATACTCAAAAATCTGTTCAAGATATTAACACATATTTTTCAAACATAGGAAAATCACTGGCAGAAAAATTAGATAGAGGCTCGGTAATACTACCGGCATCCGTTACTCATTCTAAATCCTTTGTTTTGCTTGAAACTGACGAGAGCGAAGTCGAACGCTTGATTATGTCTTTGGATAACAACCTAACAGCTGGTTGGGATGGTATTTCTTCAGAATTCTTAAAGAAGCACAAAAATGTTATTATTTCACCTCTTAAATATGTTTGTAATTTGAGTCTTCGGACAGGTATTTTCCCTGATTTGTTCAAAAAAGCAATAGTTCGCCCTATTTTTAAATCCGGCGATCGAAATCGTATCGAAAACTACAGACCTATATCAGTTTTGCCTACGATGTCGAAGATCCTCGAGAAAATAATTAACACAAGGCTTGTTAATTATTTAGAGACTAATAAACTGTGTTAAAAATGTGTTGCCTTGTTTCTTGACCTTACAAAGGCGTTTGATACTGTTTCGATACCTATCCTAATTTCAAAACTTCAATCTTTAGGAGTAAGAGGAATTCAGTTATCTTTATTCAAAAGTTATTTAAGTAATAGAACACAATGTGTTAGGATTGGTCCTTATAATAGTTCTGCAAATTACATACGGTGTACCGCAGGAAAGTGTTCTCGGCCTAAGTTTGTTTTTAGTACATACAAATGAATTGTGTAACATTAATCTTTTAAATGTGATGATCTTTTCCTACGCAGATGATACTGCACTTGTGTTTCATTCGAATACTTGGACTGAAATCTATTCCCTTACTCTAAAAGGGTTTGACATTGTAAAGAAATGGTTAAACGCGCATTTACTTACGTTGAACATAAATAAAACAAAATTAATAGACTTTTCTATTCGACACACAAAAAATTCAATAACAAACTCATTACAAATCGCTGCTAAGTCTTCCGTTGATATTTTTTTTATAAAAAAAGTAAAAATCTCTAAAAATAATCTTTAAAATATCTTGGAATAATAATTGATAATAACCACACATTTAAACCTTACATTGAACACCTTTCAAACAGAGTCCGTAAACTTATCTACATTTTTAAAAAATTACGTCAATCTGCAGGTTCAGAAATCATGAAGATGGTTTATATGGCATTGTGTCAATCAATTTTATCTTATTGCATATCCACGTGGGGTGGTGCGGCTAAAAGTAATTTTATACAACTTGAACGGGCACAGAAAGCTGTTTTAAAAGTATGTTGTTTTAAACCGCGTATGTTTCCTACAGACAAAATTTACGACTATTGACAAGTACTAACGGTTAGACAATTATTCATTTTAACCACCGCTCTCAAACAACATGTCTCAACCAAATATATCCCTGAATGGACACGACGTAACCAACTAGTTGCAAGGTCTACTCAAGTTAAAACTGCATTTAGTCACAGATTCTTCATATTTCTTGGTCCCTATTTATATAATAAATTTCGTAAAACCTTATCCATCTTTTCTCGAAATCAGTATGAGTGCATTATTCTGAACTGGAGCAAACCTATGCAAAAAAGAAAGTCTTTTAGAAGTTGTCGTGTAAAATACACACACACATATAAACATACACACACACACACACACACACACACACACACACACACACACACACACACACACACACACACACACACACACACACACACACCACACACACGCACCCACGCACGCACGCACGCACGCACGCACGCACGCACGCACGCACGCACGCACGCACGCACGCACGCACGCACGCACGCACGCACGCACGCACGCACGCACGCACGCACGCACGCACGCACGCACGCACGCACGCACGCAAGCACGCACGCACGCACGCACGCACGCACGCACGCACGCACGCACGCACGCACGCACGCACGCACGCACGCACGCACGCACGCACTCACGCACGCACGCACGCACGCACGCAAGCACGCACGCACGCACTCACGCACGCACGCACGCACGCACACACACACACACACACACACACACCCACACACCCACACACCGGCGGACGATGCGGGCTGTATCAAGGAGCACCGTCTTCTGCATTTGAGCCCGGAGCGGTCCGTCACAGAGTCCCAGTCGCCTCAGATGACCAAAGAGGCTAACTGGGATTAGCCCATTCGCAGAGACGACTACAGGAATAATTTCGGCCGGCAGACCACACCACATGTCGGTCACCTCGTGAGCCAGGTCCAGATATTTTGATTGCTTATCTGTTTCGGCTTTCACGAGGTTCTCGTCATACGGGATGGTAATATCGACCAAAAATATTCTTGACTGTGCCCGGTCCATCGGCACAATATCAGGCTTATTCGCAAGAATAGTCCTGTCTGTGATGATGGCCCGGTCCCAGTAGATCCTGGGGCGGTCATTCGTTCGAGCACGGCTTCCGGCAAGTAATTGTAATACGGCAATTTCCGGTCCACGAGTTCGTATTTCAGAGCGAGCTCCTGGTGTAGAATTCTGGCTACTAGGTTGTGCCTGTGCAAGTACTCAGAGTTAGAAAGCGCCGAACAACCGGAGATGACATGCCTGAGTGACCCCACGGGATGGCGACAAGCTCGACAGACGTCGACAGTGCCATCCTTTAGGATGTATCTCCGACAGTTGTTGGTCTTAATAACCTGATCCTGTATTGCACAGACAAAACCCTCGGTTTCCCCGAAGAGATCACCGAAACGTAGCCAGTTGAGGGAGGTGACTGTATCCACGAAGGGCTCATGTAGAGCCTTGTAGTACCTCCCGTGGAGCTCCTTCTCCTTCCATACGGTCTCCCGGTAGGAAATGCTAAGCACTGCTGGGTCCTGCCATTGCTCGTTGGCTAAGGATAGAGGGGTAAGCTCTTTATCACTAGAAATGACGTCATTATAGAATGGATCATCCGATCTCGCCAAGAAGTATTGACGGAGACTGCACACTTCGCGATTATGCATGGTGAGCGCGCTCAGAAAGCCACGCCCACCATACTTTCGCGGCAAGTACAGCCTCATTACCGACGATCTCAGATGATGCATCCTATGGGACGTCATGGTAGTGCGGACTTTTCTATCCAGGGCATTAAGCTTAGTCTGAGTCCACCTGAGTATGCCAAAGGTATACATGAGGACAGGCATGACCCAGCAGTTATATGTGTGTGACTTATTCACACCGGACAAAAGGCTGTTAAGCACTTTGGTCAAGCGTGCATAAAACACGTCGCAAACTGACTGTTTCATACCAGCCTCATCGATACCGATGTTCTGTGACATACCCAGGTATCGGTATGTTTCAGCCTCAGAAAGGGTCCTTAAGTTGACGGGCATAAACAAGTCTATGCCCTTAGAGTTAGCAACCCTTCCCCTTTCAACATGAAGGACCGCCCACTTATCCGTCCCCAGCTCCATTCCAATGGAACTGCTAAATTCACAAGTGATGTTTAGCAGTTCCATAAGATGGGAGCGACTGGAGGCGAATAACTTGAGGTCATCCATATAGAAAAGGTGGGTCACTTTTGTCCCTCCTTTCTGTAGCTGAAATCCCCTCCCGGAGCCCTCCAGTAAGGTACTGAGGGGGGTTAAGAGAGAGGCAGAACCAGATTGGACTCAGACAATCGCCCTGGAAGATACCCCTTCTTATCCTTATGTGCTTCTCCGCAGCCGTCATTCGCTCGCCCAGATCACAAAGGATCGTACTCCACTGCCCCATACACTGCTCGAGGAAGTCTCTAACTGTACAGTCAATCTTGTACAGCTCGAGGACCCTATTTAGCCATGTATGGGGCACCGAGTCGAACGCCTTTCTGTAGTCTATCCAGGCGGCAGAGAAGTTCCGACGGTTGCGTTTCACCACTTTGCCTATGACCGCGTCAATGAGGAGTGGTTCCTTAGTCCACGACCACCGCCCCGACATCCATTTTGAGCGCGTGACATCACCTGGTTTAGCTCCAGGTGACGAGGGATTCTCGCGCTCAAAATGGATGTCAGTGTCTTATATATGGTGGGTAGACACGTGATGGGGCGGTATTTGCTCGGGTCTGTGGTATCCTGATCTTTAGGAACCAAGTTAGTGATCCCAGTAGTGAAGAGGCTCGGGAGTGACTTCTGGTCGAGAGCCTCTTGAAACTGTCGGGCGAGCACAGCGTGACACACTATGAACCCCTTCAGCCAGTAATGATGCAGCCCGTCGAGCCCCGGACTTTTCCAGTTCGTGGCCCTACGGACCGCCTCAGCCACGTCTTCTGGCGTTATGGTGATGGGGTCCATAGGCGTAACACTCACACCCTGGCTCGCCACAACTTCCATCCAAGGGCCCTCGCTGTGGTTTACGGGCTCTGACCACAGGCCACGCCAGAATGCGATAATGTCAGCCTGATCCGGTCCTTGGCCCGCTCCACATACCTTTGGTCGCTCCAATGATTTATAGAGCCTCTTCTGATCACTATGGAAGAGACGATTCTGGTTGAACCGCATTGACCTCTCGGAAAATCGTTGAATCCGCTTCCCCCAAGCAGCGATCTTTTGCTTCAGGTCGTCTATGCGCTCCGTTAGTTTCTGCGTGATATTCGGCTGGGACAAACTGATATTTGTCCCAGCAAACGCCATCCTAACGGTGCGCATAATCCTCGGTCTATTATTACCCGACCTGAAGCTTGTCAGTCTGCCGATAAGGGCCCTTGCCTTTGCGATACGGTCCTCGATTCTTTTTCTCCAGGCTGGGATGGCACTACTTTGTGTAGTAGCGCGTCCAGCCATGGGAAGTTTGGCGCCAATAATACGGCAAACTGCCACTGCGGCGCCAAAGAGAATCGAGTCCGTCTCGCAAAGGTCCCGGCTGGCTTCCAAATAGGTCACCAGCATTGGGTTAAGAGCCCTCACGACAGCCCGATTTCGCTTGCTTAGGGGTATGCGGGGAAGTCTCGGTCGATTTTCGAGAGGGGTGCTGCGCGTTTCCAAAATCGTCTCTTCCAATATACTCCTCATTTGCTCTAGTTCGTGGGAGACTATTTCATCGTCGTTCGAATAAACCACAACTGGAAGATCCATGGCGGCTTCCACGTGTGGATGCTGGTCTGTCGAATGTGGAGCTGCATCTCCAGCCATAGCCGATTCATTCGACGACGGAATAGCCTCACGTCGTAGTCGTTCGAGTTCGGCATCATCAAATATTTTCGAGCGCATGATGTACCAAACTCGGTCTGCCAGGTTTTGTTCCGTGACGGGGATAGACGGCTCCAGCTCAGCAAAAAAGCAATGCAACAGAGACCTATACGCTATTCCCGCAGTTTCTTCCCCTTTCGCCCTATAGTACGCCCGCAATGCGTTTTCGTTCATGGATTATGTCCAATGCATGCGACGTGATCCACCAGCGGCGGGTGCCGCTTGCTGGGTCCGAGAAGACCCAGCCGACACCAAGCCTTCTGGTGGGTTTGATGAATGCGAGGGGCTGCTAGGTAATCGTGCAGCTTCTCGCGCTCGGCTGGCGGCCCCCATGCTGCCGCGTCCAGCGCCAGCTCCAGACGCGCCCCGGCGACCCCCAGGCAGCGGCCATATGCGCGTTCCTTTCTGTGTTTCTTCTATCATCCATTTTATGGGTGCCAAATAACGGGAGCCACCCAAGACCGGCACCGTGGTTGGGTTATATGCACAAACGGACCTTTGCATCTACAATTTTGCCTAGGCACGGCGCTCACATCTCTTGGCAGGATGGTGACTGACTGCGCCGACGTCGCAGTTTTGTCACATAAGTGTTACGTCAGGGGTCGATGGGGTCGTCACGTCCCTACGCCTTATTATTACGCCTTATTATTATTATTATTATTATTATTGGGGTATCTATATAATTTTCTCATCTGGTTGGGTTCTATAAATATATAATTTTAAGTTAAAATGAAAAGATAAATATACATAAATATCAATAAAATAAAATAAATACAAAAAATGCATAAATAAATAAGATCAAACAAGATGGAAGCCCTCGGCAGGGGAGACCAAACGGCCGAGGGTTAGGAGGAAAGGGAAAGAAACCGGCGGACGATGCGAGTGGTATCGAGGAACACCGCCCTCTGCATTTGAGCTCGGAGCGGTCCGTCCCGGAGTCCCAGTCACCACAGATGACCCGAGAGGCTGACTGGGATTAGTTCATTCGCAGAGACGACTACAGGAATAATTTCGGCCGGCAGACCACCCCACATGTCGGTAATCTCGTGAGCCAGGTCCAGATATTTTGTTTGTTTATCTGTTTCAGCTTTCACGAGGTTCTCGTCATACGGAATGGTAATGTCGGTCCATCAGCACAATATCAGACTTATTCGCAAGAATAGTCCTGTCTGTGATGATGGCCCGGTCCCAGTAGAGCCTGGCGTGGTCATTTTCGAGCACGTAAATACGCACGCAATACATGTAATACGGCAATTTCCGGTCCACGAGACCGTATTTCAGAGCGAGTTCCTGGTGTAGAATTCTGGCTACAAGGTTGTGCCTGTGCAAGTACTCAGAGTTAGAAAGTGCTGAACTACCGGAAATGACATGCCTAAGTGACTCACCGGGATGGCGACAAGCTCCACAGACGTCGACGGTGCCATCCTTTAGGATGTATCTCCGATAGTTGTTGGTCTTAATAACCTGATCCTGTATTGCACAGACAATCCCTCGGTTTCCCCGAAAAGGTCACCGAAACGTAACTAGTTGAGGGAGGCGACTGTATCTACGAAGGGCTCATGTAGAGCCTGTAGTACCTCCCATGAAGCTCCTTCTTCCATACGGTCTCCGGGTCGGAAATGCTTTGTACTGCCGGGTCCTGCCATTGCTCGTTGGCTAAGGATAGAGGGGTAAGCCCTTTATCACTAGAAATGACGTCATTATAGAATGGATCACCCGATCTCACCAGGAAGTAATCACGGAGGCTGCACACTTCGCGATTATGCATGGTGAGAAGACGCTCAGGAAGTCACGTCCACCATGCTTTCGCGACAAGTACAGCCTTATTACCGACGATCTCGGATGATGCATCCTATGGGACGTCATGGTAGTGCAGACTTTTCTATCTAGGGCGTTGAGTTCAGTCTGAGTCCACCTGAGTATGCCAATGGTATACATGAGGACACGCATGAACCAGCCGTTATATGCGTGTGCCTTATTCACACCACGGACAAAAGGCTGTTAAGCACTTTGGTCAAGCGTGCATAATACATGTCGCAAACTGATTGTTTCATACCAGCCTCATCGATACCGATGTTCTGTGACATACCCAGGTATCGGTATGTTTCAGCCTCGGAAAGTCTTCTTAAGTTGACGGGCATAGATAAGCCTACGCGCTCAGAGTTAGCAACCCTTCCCTTTTCAACATGGAGGACCGCACACTTATCTTTTCCCAGCTCCATTCCAATAGAATTGCTAAATTCACAAGTGATGTTTAGCAATTCCATAAGATGGGAGCGACTGGAGGCGAATAATTTGAGGTCATCCATATAGAAAAGGTGGGTCACTTTTGTACCTCCTTTCCGAAGTCTGAAATCCCCTCCCAGAGCCCTCCAGTAAAGTACTGAGAGGGTTCAAAGAGAGGCAGAACCAGATTGGAATCAGACAGTCGCCCTTGAATATACCCCTTCTTATCCATTATGCGGCTTTCCGCAGCCGTCATCCGCTCGCCTAGATGACAGAGGATCGTAATCCACTGCCCCATACACTGCCCGAGGAAGTCTCGAACTGTACAGTCAATCTTGTACAGCTCGGGGACTCTCTTTAGCCATGTATGGGGCACCGAGTCAAATGCATTTCTGTAGTCTATCCAGGCGGCGGAGAAGTTCTGACGGTTGCGTTTCACCACTTCGCCAACAACCGCGTCAATGAGGAGTGTTTCCTTGGTTCCACGACCGCCGCGCCGACATCTATTTTGACCGCGCGACATCACCTGATTTGAGTCCAGGTGAGGAGTGATTCTCGCGCTCAAAATGGATGTTAGTGTCTTGTATATAGTCGGTAGACACGTGATGGGGCGGTAT
Source organism: Parnassius apollo (assembly GCA_907164705.1). NCBI lineage: Eukaryota > Metazoa > Arthropoda > Insecta > Lepidoptera > Papilionidae > Parnassius > Parnassius apollo. The sequence goes on along the minus strand of CAJQZP010000874.1, from coordinate 78,611 downwards.
TTGCTCGGTTCTGTGGTACCCTGTTATTTAGGAACCAAATGAGTGATCCCAGTAGTGAAGAGGCTTGGGAGCAATTTCTGGTTGAGAGCCTCTTGAAACTGTCGGGCGAGCAAAGCATGACACACCATGAACCCCTTCGGCGAGTGAGTGATGCAGCCCGTCAAGCCCCGGACTTTTCCAGTTCGGTTCCCTACGGACCGCCTCAGCTACGTCATCCGGCGTTATGATGACGGGGTCCATGGGCGTTATACCCGCATAATAACTTGCCACAACTTCCGTCCAAGGGCCCTCACAGTGGTTTACGGGCTCTGACCACAGGCTGTGCCAGAATACGACTGTATCAGACTGATTCGGTGCTGGGCCCGTTACACCACCATTGGTCGCTCCAATGATTTATAAAGCCTCTTTTTATCACTCTGGAAGAGAATATTCGGGTTGAACCGTGTCGACCTCTCGGTGTATCGCCGAATTCACTTTCCCCAAGCAGCGATTCTCTACTTCAGGTCGTCTATGCGCTCCGTCAGTTTTTGCATTATATCCGGCTGGGACAAACTAACATTTGTCCCAGCAAACGCCATCCTGACAGTGCGCACAATCCTTGGCCTGGTATTGCCTGACCAGAAGCATATCAGTCTGCCGTTGAGGGCCCTAGCCTTTGCGATACGTTCTTCAATTCTTATTCTCCAGGCTGGGATAGCACTACTTTGTGCAGTAGCGCGTCCATCCGTGAAGAGTTTGGCGCCTATATAACGGCAGACTGCCAGTGCGGCGCCAAAAAGAATTGATTCCGTCTCCCAAAGGTCCCAGCTGGGTTCCAATAGGTCACCAGCATTGAGTTCAGAGCCCTCACGAAAGCCCGATTCCGCTTGCTTAGGGCTATGCGGGGAAGTCGCGGTCGATTTTCGAGAGGTGTACTGCGTGTTTCCACAACCGCTTCTTCCAATGTACTCCTCATTTGCTCTAGTTCCAGTTCCTGGGCGATTGTTCCATCATCGTTTGAATCAACCACAACTGGGGTATTCACGACGGCATCCACGTTTGCCGTTTGCTCTGCAAGTTATGGCGCCGCATCCTCAGCCGTAGTATTTTCACCCGGTGAAGGAACAGCCTCACGTCGTAGTCGTTCGAGTTCGACAACATCAAATATATTTGAGCGCAAGATATACCGAACTAGGTCTACCAGGTTTTGCTCGGTGACGGTTATAGATGGCTCCAGCTCAGCAAAAAGACGATGCATCCTAGCCCGATATGCCAAACCTCCAACTTCTCCACCTTTTACCCTAAAATACGCCTGCAGTGCGTTGGTATTCATTTTGATTGTCCATTGCATGCCGCGTACTCCACCAGTGGCGGGTGCCGATTGCTGGTCCCGCGTAGACCCTGCCGACACCAAGCCAGATGGTAGGGATGATGGATGCGAGGGGCTGATGGGTTTTCGCGCAGTACCTCTCCCTCGGCTGGCGTTTCGCATGCTGTCGCGTCCAGCACCAGCTCCAGACGTGCCCTGGCGATCTCCAGGCAGCGGCCCTTTGCGCGTTTTTCCGTATTCCATCATCCATATAATTGGGCGCCATTTAACGGGAGACACCCAGACTCAGCACCGTTTTATGGTGTGGCCATGTGCACAAGCGGGCCTTTGCACCTTCATTTTTTGCCAAGGCACGGCACTTAAACCTCTTGGCAAGGTGCTGACTGACTACGCTGACGTAGCGGTTTTGTCACATAACTGTTACGACAGCGGGCGATGGGGTCGTCACTTCCCTACGCCTTTTTATTATTATACAATCTGCATTAACGCTCCTTTTAGGGTTTTAAGATTCGGCATCGGCTGATCGCAAGATGCCGCTCTTTTGTTTAAATTGTGAGGTGGCGACGTACTATCGCTGTCGTATCCAAAATTGTGGCTTTTTTGAATTTTGTTCCTCACCCTCACTGAAATGCCCAGCTTAGATAAATTGTCAGTAAGGGATTTAGGAACAACTCCCGTGGTAGAGAGATTCAGCAGGACGATAAGTACCTGCTGCTGTCGCCTTAACTGTCGGATTTCTTCAGCTAACCGCTGGTACTTAATTAACTTTTCAGTGCTGTACTTCTACACATTATGCGAGTTTGGAATGCCAATATCAACCAACCACGTCCGAAACTCCTCCTTTTCTACTAATATTATGTCCGGTCGATTATGCTCAACGGTCCGGTCAGTTAAAACTGACCTGTCCCAATAAAGTTGGGCAGAATCATTCTCGAGTACCGGGGATGGATTGTATTTCCAGTAGGGTTCTGTCTCCTTAAGGAGACCGTATTTTAGTGCCAGCTCTTGGTGCACAATTTTTGCCACGTTGTCATGGCGCTGGGTGTACTCGGTTCCAGCAAGAGCCTGGCAGCCGCCAGTTATGTGCTGGATGGTCTCTGGCTTTTGATGACACCGTCGGCACTGTTCATCTTCGATACCTGTCTTGACAATGTACTTAAGATAATTTTTCGTAGGCATAACCTGATCCTGAATCGCCACCATGAATCCCTCAGTTTCAGCAAAGATCTCACCATGTCTGAGCCAGTTGTTCGACGCTTCAATGTCGACATGTGATTGACTCAGTTCATTAGCGAATCGACCGTGAAGAGGTTTTGAGGCCCATTGCTGGAGTTTGGCTTCTTTGTATTCGACGTCAGTCTCTAACGGTGGGAAATTGTCGGCATGAAGGAGATCGAGTGTTGTTAGACGGTCATCAGCCTTCATTACTGCTTGATGCGGGGTAGAGGACGTTTGCGAAAGAAAATAAATTCGAAGACTCTGAATCTGTTTAGCACACAATCTACGAATATCTATCAGTCCTCTACCGCCATTGGCTCGAGATGGAGTCACCCGCTCAACTGCTGATTTTGGGTGATGTATAAGATATTTAGTAAGCATGACGCGAGTAGACCTCTCAATTTTTGCCAGTTCAGTATCTGACCATTTAACTACTCCAAACGTGTAGGTTAATACTGGGATGGCAAAGTTGTTAATTGCTTTAGTGAGGTTGCGTCCATTTAGGCCTGAGCTGAGGATTCTTTTAAGCCTTTGACTGTATACTTTAATCATCTTCGATCTAATTTCACCTTGATTGATTCGAAGTGATTGGATGATGCCTGGATATTTATAGGTGTCATTTTCTGTCATGGCGTCGATCTTTCCACCTCTCTGAAGATCGAAACCTCTAGATGACTCCATTCGTCTACGGTAAAAATTTACGGTTCTGCACTTTTCCAGTCCAAATGACATATTAATGTCACTAGAGTACTGTTCAGTGCAGTGAAGCAGCGTCTGGAGTTCTCGTTGATTTGCCGCATAGATCTTAATGTCGTCCATATACATTAGGTGAGTCAACTTTCGGTGATATCCTTGAGCCCCTTTTATAAGATATCCATGTCCTGTTTCATTAAGGAGTGAAGAGAGGGGGTTGAGTGCGAGGCAGAACCATAAGGGGCTAAGGCTGTCTCCTTGAAAGATTCCTCTTCGTATCGGTATGTACCCTGTTGTGATCTTCCGGTTAACGCCATGGTTCAGATGAAGAGAAGTTGCCCAACTTATTCGTAAAATATTCTAATAGAGTGATAACTTCAGGGTCGATCTTATAAAGCTTGAGTACCTCCCTCAACCAGGAATGCGGCACGGAGTCGAAAGCTTTCCTGTAATCAATGTAGGCCATGTGGAGTTACCGCGACTTGATACGCTTGCCCTGTGATAACTGAATCTATCGTGAGTTGTTCTTTGCATCCCAATGATCTCTTAATGCACCCTTTCTACTCTGTTGCCAGAAGAGAGTGATGGTCTAGATGTTGGTAGATCTTGTTAGAGAGGCAAGAGGTCAATGTTTTATAAAAAGTGCTGAGGCATGTGATCGGACGGTTTCGCAAGGTCCTGTGTATTTGCATCTTTGGGAAGTAGATATGTTATTCCAACGGTTAGATAGGAAGGCACCGGTTGGGGGTCGCGTAGGAAGGAAGTAAAGCACGCCGCCATTGGTTTGTGTAGAACAGTGAGCTTCTTAAGCCAAAAATTGTGGATGTTATCGGGTCCCGTGGATTTTCAGTTGGGGGGATTTGTACACCGCTTGAGTGACATCCTATTCTGTAATTTCCACATGTTGCATTTCTGGGACCTCAAGCATACGCTGTTCTTCTCTTGTGATCCATGTTGCGGTTTCATTGTGGATTACCTTCTCTGACCAGATGCTACGCCAGAATTTCTCAACTTCCTCCTTCCGCGTAGGAAGTCCACTCGTATCATTAACGCTCTGTTGGAGTCGCAGATAGAATAGCTTTTCGTTTTTTGTGAAAAGAGCGTTGTCTTCTCTTCTCTTTCGCGATTTTCGGTACCTTTTTGTCGGTTGGATTTGACTGCTAGTTTTTGTCGAAGAGTATCTAAGATGTCTACAGCTGTTCTGTTTGGTGGGTTCATACTTCGTGTGCTTAGATATCTCCTTCTGAAGCACATGATATGTGGCTACAACTTTCTTAATTCTATTGCCACGTATATACTGCGTTAGGCGGCCTAATTGGCGACGAAGTGTGTCTACTTCATGGGTAAGACGGCGCTCCCAAGCAGGAGTTTTTCTTTGAGTAGAAACCCGCACTGTAGAATCAGCAATTTGCCCCCCCCAATTGATCGGACTATCGCTACACCTGCCGCATAGGTGGTCGTATGAATTGCGTCAAATGTATTTTCAACTTGCGCTACATGTTCAGAAATTATGATAGCGTTCATCAAAATGACCACGACTGCCAATTTTTTGAATTATTTTGGCGCCCAATGGTAGGTCGTAATAAGGGGTTAGTACCCAAGAACTCAATTAAGGCTTTTTCAAATTCTTCTCTAAGGATTCGTAAGGTTTCATTCTCTACCATTTGTTTCCTTCGTTCTTCGTAAGGTGCGGTGCTTACTTCAGTAAGTCAATCCGGAATAATTTCTGATGAAGCATCTGCGGTAAGAATCAAGAATCAAGAATCAAGAATCATTTATTTGCATAAAACACGGTAAATAAGTTGTTACATCAAATAAAAGATCAACATGTTTTGTCCTGTTAGGACGTGCAAATATTTAAGTATATATCAATTGAATTTAAATTAGTTATTATTTAAACAGTACAATTATTATTATTATTATAGTATTCATATTTAAAATCATAATTCATTACAAACAGATTGAATTGAATTAAATTGAATTAAAATTAGTTATTATTTAAACAGTACAATTATTTTTATTATTATAGTAGTCATATTTAAAATCAAAATACATTACAAACATTATATTCATGGTCAAGTGAATTTATTTGTAATTAAAAAACTCCTTAATATTATAGAAAGCCCTGTCCACCAACCACTTAAAAAGTTTGCCTTTAAACTTACTAAGAGGCAATGACTTTATGTCGCTAGGCAGTTTGTTAAACACCTTTATTGCCATCGAGTAACAGCTCTTATGAGAGGTTGCCTTCTTTCTAAATGGAAGAACTAGTTTATCCTTATACCTTGTATTAAAACTAACAACATCACTATTTTTTGTAAAAAACTGTTTATGTTTTTTGACCAAGACACCCAACTCGAAAATATAAATGCTAGGAAGTGTTAGAATTCTTAGGGTTGGAAAAAGTTCTCTACAAGAATATAATGGACCAACCCTGCAGATTGCCCTTACACACTTTTTTTGAGCAATAAAAGCTTTGTTCACTGTAGATCCATTTCCCCAGAGTATTACGCCGTATCTCAAAACGGAATCTATATAGCCATGATAGGCGAGTAAAGCAATTTTTTGAGATGAGGTCCTTGACAATCTTCGCAATGGGTAAATGAACTTATTGATTTTTGTACATACTTCTATAATATGTCTTTGCCAAGTACAACCATCATCAATATGTATCCCCAAGAATTTTGTATTTTGAACCTCCTCTAGTTTTTGTCCATTTATATTAATGTCAATAGTTTCTTTATATTTCCTTAGGTTAAATTGTATTATTTTTGTTTTGCCTAAATTTACTTTGAGTCTATTCTTGTATAGCCAATCTGTGACACTTATAACGGCTGTCATTATTTTATCATTGTAATTGGATTTAGTGTCAGTACTTATTATGATTGAAATGTCGTCAGCAAAAAGTACAGACTTGCAATTGATAAAGTCAGGTAGGTCATTAACGTAAAGCAAAAAAGAGAAGAGGCCCCAGGACACTCCCTTGTGGTACTCCACTACGGTTGTGTTTATATTTGGATCTGTACGATATCATTACATTATTAACGTCTATATCATTTATTTCAACACACTGTTCTCTACCGCCTAGATAAGATTTTATCCACTGTAATGCTGGGCCCCGAATGCCATAGCAGTACAGCTTATCAATTAAGATATCATGACACACTACATCGAAAGCTTTACTCATATCAAAAAATACTGCAGATACTAGGTGATCTTTGTCTACACAATTAATTATTTCGGTAACCAATGAATAGGCTGCTAATGTGGTCGATTTATTTCTTTGAAATCCATTTTGCTCTACTTTTAGAATGTCAAATTTTGTTAGATAATCGTATATTCTAGAATACATAGTTTTTTCAAAGATTTTAGACAGTATAGGTACTAAAGTAATTGATCGATAATTATTTATGTCGCATTTATCATCCTTTTTATGTAGCGGTTTTACTATTAAAAACTTGAGAGCTGTTGGAAAGGATCCTTCTATAAACGATATGTTAACCAAATGTGACAGAATTGGCGATAATTCTTCAGCACACATCTTAAGGATTCCAGTTGCTATGTTGTCGTAACCAACTGATAGTGTGTTTTTCAACGAAAGTATTACTTTTTTTATCTCATATTTATTTGAAGGACGCAAAAAAATACTTTTCATATTATGTTTGGTTAATGTTTTATCAATTTGCTTCATTTTATTCGGTGAATGAATAAAATATTTGTTTAAATTCTCGGCCATTAGTATTTTGTCACTAGTAACTTTATTATTTATTTTTAATTCTTTAATACTTTTTGGGATATTATTAGCTACAGTTTTGTTTTGGACAATGTTCCATGCTGCCTTGCATTTGTTTTTACTATTTGAGATATACTTGTAATTACTAATTTTTTTGGGATTTACTTATAACTTTTTTTAGAATGTTAGTATAAAGGTAATATTTTGACTTGTTTGATATTTTTTCATTAAGTCTTGATGTATAGTAAATGTACCTCAACTTCCTTTTTGTTTTACAAGACTTTCTAAGTCCTGCTGTTATCCATTTAGGGCCACAAGTTTTTATCTGACGTTTAATTTTAATCACGGGAAAGCATAAGTCATAGAATAATCTAATTATGTCATGAAAATTACTAAAAGCTAGGTCAAAGTTTGATTCGTCATATATGTCATTAAATGTCAGTTGCTTCATTATTTCTTTAAATTTTCTCCTATTGTCAGTGCTATAGTCTCTTCTAAGTACCCAATATGTATTTATGTAAGTTTTATATTTATAAGGAAGTTTTATACTAAGCGTTTGACCCGTGTTATGGTCAGATAACCCCAATTCATATATTTTACCTACGGCTTCTCGGTCATTGCTTATAATATGATCTATACAAGTTTTCTGTCTGGTAGGGTTTTGTATGTGATGAGTGAGGTTATTGTTTAGTAAAATGTCTTTGTAGAATTCAGAAGCTTGTGTGCACTTAAGTGTGTCTATATTAAAATCTCCGGCTATAATTATTTTAAAGTCATTATATCTGTCACAAATATTATAAAGCATGTCTTGAAATTTATTTAAAAAGTCTGTTACATTGGACTTAGGTATTCTATAGATGCAGATAACACAACAGCGATGGTCTGGCAAAATAATACCACATACCTCAAAAGTGTTTTCTGCTTGATATTTATTAATTATTGTAAGATCTACAAAGTTAAAATTATTTTTACAAAGTATGCATACACCACCTCGTTTTACGTCAAGCCTTGAATAACTATTTGCAATAGTGTAGCCATTCAAATGCACACACACTTCTTCACCTGCTTTCAGAAATGTTTCACTAAGGCATATAACATCTAATTCATATCCTATTTCACGAAGAAAATCAGTTATGTATATCTGCAACAAATCAGTTTTATTAAGAAGTCCAGCTATGTTTTGGTGAAAAATTGTAAGGATTTGGTTTTTACAGACGAAAAAAATTGTCACGTTTTGACCCTTCAGCTGTTACTTCGATATTAGCGTTTACAATTTCGTTCCGGTGCCTCGCATAATTGTTTACATAGCAAAAATAATCTAAGATAGTTTTCTGTGTGATTTTTCTACTTTTCTGTTTATTGACATTTTTATGGGGGAAACGGATTAAATCATGACGTTTGTTAAAGCTAAGGAACTTTTCGTTGTAGTCGAGGCTATCTATTAAAAAATTTAATTTAGTACAAATGTCAAAGCGTTTTGTTTTATCGTCAATGTGAATGAAATGACAATTATTGAAATTGTTACATAGAAGGCGAATGTTCCTATTCAACAGGTTTTCATTCAAAAAAACATTTTTTAGTACGCTTATTACAATAATAGTTAAGTTCTGGTTTTTTTTCAAAAATGCAGATAGTTCTAATAATACTTTAGTGGGGTTACAGTCATTTTCACCAACATTAATTACTATTTTATCTTTATTATTAAAAACAACATTTTCGCATCCGTTAAGAATTTCTTCTGTAGGCGCTTGCGGTTTTGTATCTGCTGTAATACAATATTTTTCATATTTGCTGTTGAGTCTTGATCGAATCAGTGAAGAAGCTAATCCTACACATTGTTGCCCTCCAAATATGTGTATCTTATTTAAAGTTTCTTTAGCCGTAGTAGCAGTTTTAGGCGACGTGATATCTTCTAGTGACGTATCCTTATCGCTTTCCTTAGTTTTAGCTTGTATTGCAAAATCAGGGCAGTAGCTTGTTTGTATTGAGGAATCGTCAAGGGATTTGTTTTGTCGCATAAATGTTGAGTCTCCTTTTATTTTTTGACTTGCGCTTTCTGACACTCCGTGAACATATGGCAGTTAAGTGCTGAATTCGATTTTTTTGCTCATGGACTTCTTTTTGTAATACATTCTTTTCCATGTGCAAGTTTTCTATTTCTGTATGTGCACTGGCAAGTTTACTATTCAATTCCTCAATTTTTTGCTTTAATTGAATATATTCGTCGTCATAGTCACGAGTAGAAAGATCAGGAAGGCTTCTTCTGGGAGATAACGAAATATCCTCCAAAGAATTATTATTTTCTTCTAGTAATGAGTGACCTTTTACGTCATTAATTATAGGTTCGTATTCATTTTCCCTAGTAAATTGCTTTCTAAGAGTTATGTTGTCTGTCATAATATTAGAATTTTTTTGTGCTGTACTCGTATATGCTTACTCTCGTATATGGTAGGCTTTTGGGCACTAATATCTTCAGATACATCGCGACCAGGATAGAGCTCTTTAGCAACTTCTGTTTTTGAGTTGCTCCAGCCATTCCGTCGCAATCTTGCAGGTACGCAGAATCTGACATTTCTGGTCCATGACTCTTTGTTCTGTCACTCTTTCACGGAGTTCCGGATATTTCAGAACAAATAGTCGATACATCTCGGCCCTATGTCCTATCAGGTGTTCTTCCAATCTGGTTGCTTTATAGTAACAGCGCATGACATCTTCATTCATTTGTACATTCCACGTCAAACGCTGTCGAGGGAGACCCGCCTTAGTGGTCATGGGTAGTGAGCCACTAAAAACACTTAAGGTGGGGGGATGACTGAGAGGGGGTGAAGGATTGTTTGGAGGGGGAGGGGGAGTCAAGGATGTCAGCAGTAGTATTTTGATTGACCGCAGCCTGCTGATGTAACTGACGGCCACTGACGGTTCGCATGCTGCTACGTCCAGCGCCAGCTCCAGACGTGCCCCGGCGACCCCGGGTAGCGGCTTTACTGCCACCGAACACGGTACAACATACTTCAGCGGAGGGTACAGACTGATTGCAGCAGTAAAAATCAATAATACTTTAAAGAATAAAGAAGATTGACTTTCACTACTGGGCGGTGGGGTCGTCACATCCCAACGCCTTTATTATTATTACTATTGTTATTGGGGTATCTATATAATTTTCTCACCTGGTTGGGTTCTATAAATATATAATTATAAATTAAAATGAAAAGATAAATGTACATAAATATCAATAAAATAAAATAAATACAAAAACTACATAAATAAATAAGATCCAACCAGATGGGAGCCCTCGGCAGGGGAGACCAGACGGCCGAGGGTTAGGAGGAAAAGGAAAGAAACCGGCGGACGATGCGGGCAGTATCGAGGAGCACCGCCTTCTGCATTTGAGTCAGACGTCGACAGTGCCATCCTTAAGGATGTATCTCCGATAGTTATTGGTCTTAATAACCTGATCCTGTATTGTACAGACAAAACCCTCGGTTTCCCCGAAGAGGTCACCGAAACGTAGCCAGTTGAGGGAGGCGGCTGTATCTACGTGAGGCTCATGTAGAGCCCTGTAGTACCTCCCATGGAGCTCCTTCTCCTTCCATACGGTCTCCCGGTCGGAAATGCTCTGTACTGCCGGGTCTTGCTAGAATGGATCATCCGATCTCGCCAGGAAGTAATGACGGAGGCTGCACACTTCGCGATTATGCATGGTGAGCGCGCTCAGGAAGCCACGCTGACCATGCTTTCGCGGCAAGTACAGCCTCATTACCGACGATCTCGGATGATGCATCCTATGGGACGTTATTGTAGTGCGGACTTTTCTATCCAGGGCGTTACGTTCAGTCTGACTCCACCTGAGTATGCCAAAGGTATACATGAGGACAGGCATGACCCAACCGTTATATGCATGTGTCTTATTCACAACGGACAAAAGGCTGTTAAGCACTTTGGTCAAGCGTGCATAAAACACGTCGCAAACTGACTGTTCTATCTCTATTGTTATTATTATTATTATGGGGTATCTATATAGTTTTCTCATCTGGTTGGGTTCTATAAATATATAATTATAAATGAAAATGAAAAGATAAATATACATAAATATCAATAACATAAAATAAATATAAAAGTACATAAATAAAAAAAAAGCCCAACCAGATGGAGGCCCTCGGCAGGGGAGACCAAACGGCCGAGGGTTAGGGGGAAAGGGAAAGAAACCGGCGGACGATGCGGGCGGTATCGAGGAGCACCGCCTTCTGCATTTGAACCTGGAGCGGTCCGCCACGTAGTCCCAGCCGCCTCAGATGACCCGAGAGGCTGACTGGGATTAGCCCGTTTGCAGAGACGAGTACAGGAATAATTTCGGTCGGCAGACCACCCCACATGTCGGTCTACTCGTGAGCCAGGTCCAGATATTTTGTTTGCTTGTCTGTTTCGGCTTTCACGAGGTTCTCGTCATACGGAATGGTAATGTCGACCAAAAATATCCTTGACTGTGCCCGGTCCATCAGCACAATATCAGGCTTATTCGCAAGAATAGTCCTGTCTGTGATGATGGCCCGGTCCCAATAGAGCCTGGCGCGATCATTTTCGAGCACGGCTTCCGGCAAGTACTTGTAATATGGCAATTTCGGATACACGAGACCGTATTTCAAAGCGAGCTCCTGGTGAAGAATTCTGGCTACTAGGTTGTGCCTGAGCAAGTACTCAGACTTAGAAAGCGCCAAACAACCGGAGATGACATGCCTAAGTGACTCACCGGGATGGCGACAAGCTCGACAGATGTCGACGGTGCCATCCTTTAGGATGTATCTCCAATAGTTGTTGGTCTTAATAACCTGATCCTGTATTGCACAGACAAAACCCTCGGTTTCCCCGAAGAGATCACCAAAACGTAGCCAGTGGAGGGAGGCTACTGTGTCTACGAAAGGCTCATATAGAGCCTTGTAGAACCTCCCGTGGAGCTCCTTCTCCTTCCATACGGTCTCCCGGTCAGAAATGCTCTGTACTGCCGGGTCTTGCCATTGCTGGTTGGCTAAGGAAAGAGGGGGTAAGTCCTTTATTACAAGAAATAACGTCCTTATAGAATGGATCATCAGATCCCGCCAGAAAGTACTCACGGAGGCTGCATACTTCGCCATTATGCATGGTGAGCGCGCTCAAGAAGCCACGCCCACCATGCTTTCGCGGCAAGTACAGCCTCATTACCAACGATCCCGGATGATGCATCCTATGGGACGTCATTGTAGTGAGGACTTTTCTATCCAGGGCGTTAAGTTCAGTCTGAGTCCACCTGAGTATGCCAAGGTATACATGAGAACAGGCATGACCCAACCGTTATATGCGTGTGTTTTATTCACACCGGACAAAAAGGCTGTTAAGCACTTTAGTCAAGCATGCATAAGGGACGTCGCAAACTGACTGTTTCATACCAGCCTCATCGATACCGATGTTCTGTGACATACCTAGGTATCGGTATGTTTCAGCATGAGAAAGAGTCCTTAAGTTGACGGGCATAGTTAAACCTATGCCCTCAGAGTTAGCAACCCTTCCCCTTTCAACATGAAGCACCACACACTTATCCGTCCCCAGCTCCATTCCAATAGAATTGCTAAATTCACAAGTGATGTTTAGCAATTCCATAAGATGGGAGCGACTGGAGGCGAATAACTTGAGGCCATCCATATAGAAAAGTTAGGTCACTTTTGTTCCTCTCTTCCGTAGCTGAATTCCTCTCCCGGAGCCCTCTAGTAAAGTACGGAGATGATTCAGAGAGAGGCAGAACCAGATTGGACTCAGACAATCGCCCTGGAAGATACCCCTTCTTATCCATATGTGGTTCTCCGCAGCCATCATCCGCTCGCCCAGATAGCAAAGGATCGTACTCCACTGCCCCATACACTGCTCGAGGAAGTCTCCAACTATACAGTCAATCTTGTACAGCTGGAGGACTCTCCTTAGCCATGTATGGGGCACTGAGTCGAATGCCTTTCTGTAGTCTATCCAGGCGGCGGAGAAGTTCTGACGGTTGCGTTTCACCACTTTGCCAATGACCGCGTCAATGAGGATAGGTTCCTTGTTTCCACGACCACCGCCCCGACATCTATTTTGAGCGCATGCCATCACCTGATTAAGCTCCAGGTGACGAGTGATTCTCGCGCTCAAAATGGATGTCAGTGTCTTATATATGGTGGGTAGATACGTGATGGGGTGGTATTTGCTCGGGTCTGTGGTATCCTGATCTTTAGGAACCAAGTGAGTGATCCCAGTAGTGAAGAGGCTCGGGAGCGACTTCTGGTTAAGAGCCTCTTGGAACTGTCGGGCGAGCACAGCGTGACACACTACGAACCCCTTTAGCCAGTAATGATGCAGCCCATCGAGCCCCGGATTTTTCCAGTTCGGGGCCCTACGGACTGCCTTAGCCACGTTTTCAGGCGTTATGGTGACGGGGTCCATATGCGTAACACTTGCACTCTGGCTCACCACAACTTCCATCAAAGGGCCCTCGCTGTGGTTTATGGGCTCTGACCACAGGCCACGCCAAAATGCCACAGTATCAGCTTGATCCGGTCCTGGGCCCGCTCCACATACCTCTGGTCTCTCCAATGATTTATAGAGCCTTTTCTGATCACTCTGGAAAAGATGATTCTGGTTGAACTGCCTTGACCTCTCGCTAAATCTTCGAATCCGCTTCCCCCAAGCAGCGATTTTTTGCTTCAGGTCATCTATGCGCTCCGTTAGTTTCTGCATGATATCCGGCTGGGACAAACTAATATTTGTCCCAGCAAACACAATTCTAACGGTGCGCACAACTCTTTGTTTATTATTAACCGACCTGAAGCTTGTCAGTCTGCCGATAAGGGCCCTTTGCGATACGGTCCTCAATTCTTTTTCTCCAGGCTGGGATAGCTTGATGGTTGTTGGTCTTAATAACCTGATCCTGTATTTCACAGACAAAACCCTCGGTTTACCCGAAGAGGTCACCGAAAAGTAGGCAGTTGAGGGAGGCGACTGTATCTACGAAAGGCTCATGAAGAGCCTTCTAGAACCTCCCGTGGAGCTCCTTCTCCCTCCGTACGGTCTCCTGGTCGGAAATACTAAGCACTACTGGATCCTGCCATTACTCGTGGGCTAAGTATAGAGGGGTAAGCCCTTTATCACTAGAAATGACGTTATTAAGAAATGGATTATCCTATCTCGCCAGAAAGTAATCACGGAGGCTGCACACTTCGCGATTATGCATGGTGAGCGCGCTCAGAAAACCACGCCCACCATGCTTTCTCCGCAAGTACAGCCTCATTACCGACGACCTCGGATGATGCATCCTATGGGACGTCATGGTAGTGCGGACTTTTCTATCCAGGGCGTTAAGTTCTGTCTGAGTCCACCTGAGTATGCCAAAGGTATATATATATATATATATATATATATATATATATATATATATATATATATATATATATATGTGGACAGGCATGACCCAACCATTACGTATGCGTGTGTCTTATTCACACCGGACAAAAGGCTGTTAAGCACTTTGGTCAAGCGTGCATAAAACACGTCGCAAACTGACTGTTTCATACCAGCCTTATCGATACCGATGTTCTGTGACATACCCAGGTGTCGGTATGTTTCAGCCTCGGAAGGGGTCCTTAAGTTGACGGGCATAGATAAATCTATGCCCTTAGAGTTAGCAACCCTTCCCCTTTCAACATGAAGGACCGCACACTTATCCGTCCCCAGGTCCATTCCTATAGAATTGCTAAATTCACAAGTGATGTTTAGCAATTCCATAAGATGGGAGCGACTGGAGGCGAATAACTTGAGGTCATCCATATAGAAAAGTTAGGTCACTTTTGTTCCTCTCTTCCGTAGCTGAATTCCTCTCCCGGAGCCCTCTAGTAAAGTACTGAGAGGGTTCAGAAAGAGGCAGAACCAGATTGGACTCAGACAATCGCCCTGGAAGATACCCCTTCTTATCCTTATGTAATTCTCCGCAGCAATGATCCGCTCGCCCAGATAACAGAGGATCGTACTCCACTGTCCCATACACTGCTCGAGGAAGTTTCTAACTTTACAGTCAATCTTGTACAGCTCGAGGACCCTCTTTAGCCATGTATGGGGCACCTAGTCGAATGCCTATCTGTAGTCTATCCAGGCGGCGGAGAAGTTCCGACGGTTGCGTTTTACCACTTTGCCAATGACCGCGTCAATGAGGAGTGTTTTCTTGGTTCCACGACCACCGCTCCGACATCCATTTTGAGCGCGTGACATCACCTGATTTAACTCCAGGTGACGAGTGATTCTCGCGCTCAAAATGGATGTCAGTGTCTTATATATGGTGGGTAGACACGTGATGGGACGGTATTTGCTCGGATCTGTGGTATCCTGATCTTTAGGAACCAAATGAGTGATCCCAGTAGTGAAGAGGCTCGGGAGCGACTTCTGGTTAAGAGCCTCTTGGAACTGTCGGGCGAGCACAGCGTAACACACTACGAACCCCTTCAGCCCTTCAGGTTTTTTGGTTCAGGTCATCTATGGGCTCCGTTAGTTTCTGCGTGATATCCGGCTGGGATAAACTAATATTTGTCCCAGCAAACGCCATTCTAACGGTGCGCACGACTCTCGGTCTATTATTACCCGACCTGAAGCTTGTCAGTCTGCCGATAAGGGCCCTTGCCTTTGCGATACGGTCCTCAATTCTTTTTCTCCGGGCTAGGATGGCGCTACTTTTTTGAGTAGCACGTCCAGCCACGGGAAGTTTGGCGCCAATAATACGGCATACTGCCAGTAGGGCGCTAAAAAGTATTGAGTCCCATGATGGGAGGCATACTGCGCGTTTCCAGCATCGACTCTTCCAATATGCTCCTCATTTTCTCTAGTTCGAGGGAGACTATTCCATCATCGTCTGAATTAACCACAAATGGAATATTGACGGCAGCATCCATATATGCAGTTTGCTGCGCATCTTATTATTATTATTATTTGTGGTATTAGTAGTGTATTCTCATGTGGTTGAGCTGAATAAATATATAAAAGGAAATGATAAATATACATAAATATATATTTCATATACCAGCACAAATAATTAAGTAAACATAAATTAATAAAAGCCCAACCAGATGGAGGCCTTCGGCAGGGGAGATCAAACGGCCGAGGGTTATGGGGAAAGGGAGAGAAACCGGCGGACGATGCGGGCGGTATTGAGGAGCACCGACGTCTGCATTTGAGCCTGGAGCGGTCCGCAACGGTTTCCCAGCCTCCTCAGATGACCCGAGAGACTGACTGGGATTAGCCCGTTTGCAGAAACGACTACAGGAATAATTTCAGTCGGCAGACCACCCCACATATCGCTCACCTCGTGAGCCACGTCCAGATATTTTGTTCGTTTATCTGTTTCGGCTTTCACGAGGTTCTCGTCATACGGAATGGTAACGTCAACCAAAAATATCCTTGACTATGCCCGGTCCATCAGCACAATATCAGGCTTATTCGCAAGAATAGTCCTGTCTGTGATGATGGCCCGGTCCCAGTAGAGCCTGGCGCGATCATTTTCGAGCACGGCTTCCGGCAAGTACTTGTAATACGGCAATTTCCGGTCCACGAGACCGTATTTCAGAGCGAGCTCCTGGTGAAAAATTCTGGCTACTAGGTTGTGCCTGTGCAAGTACTCAGAGTTTAAAAAGCGCCGAATAACTGGAGATGACATGCCTAAGTGATTCGCCGCGATGGCGACAAGCTCGACAGATATCGACGGTGCCGTCGTTTAGAATGTATCTCCGATAGTTGTTGGTCTTAATAACCTGATCCTGTATTGCACAGACAAAACCCTCGGTTTCCACCTGAGTATGCCAATGGTATACATGAGGACAGGCATGACCCAACCATTATATGCGTGTGTCTTATTCACACCAGACAAAAGGCTGTTGAGCACTTTGATCAAGCGTGCATAAAACACGTCGCAAACTGACTGTTTCATACCAGCCTCATCGATACCGATGTTCTGTGACACACCCAGGTATCGGTATGTTTCAGCCTCGGAAAGGGTCCTTAAACTGATGGGCATAGATAAGACTATGCCCTCAGAGTTAGCAACCCTTCCCCTTTCAATATGGAGGACCGCACATTTATCCGTCTCCAGCTGCATTCCAATAGAATTGCTAAATTCAGAAGTGATGTTTAACAATTCCACAAGATGGGAGCGACTGGAGGCGAATAACTTGAGGTTATCCATATAAAAAAGGTGGGTCACTTTTGTACCTCCTTTCCGAAGCTGAAAACCCCTCCCGGAGCTCTCCAGTAAAGTAATGAGACGGTTCAAAGAGAGGCAGAACCAGATTGGAATCAGACAATCGCCCTGAAAGATACCCCTTCTTATCCTTATGTGGCTTTCCGCAGTCATCATCCGCTCGCCCAGATGACAAAGGATCGTACTCCACTGCCCCATACATTGCTCGAGGAAGTCTCCAACTGTTCAGTCTATCTTGTACAGCTCGAGGACTCTCTTTAGCCATGTATGGGGCACAGAGTCGAATGCCTTTCTGTAGTCCATCCAGGCGGCGGAGAAATTCTGACGGTTGCATTTCACCACTTTGCCAATGACCGCGTGAATGAGAAGTGGTTCCTTGGTTCCACAACCACCGCCCCGACATCCATTTTGAGCGCGCGACTTCACCTGATTTGAGTCCAGGTGACGAGTGATTTTCGCGCTCAAAATGGATGTATATTATATTTTTTTTATTTTTATCACATATATTATCACAATACTATAATAATATAGATATAAATACAATCTTTATAAATAATATTATTATTTCGGTTATCATCCACCGCGGCGAGGAATTCTAAGCCATCGGTGATGTTAGGCATCCAAAGATAGGAACCTTCTTACTATTCGAGCCGTATTTAATAAGGCCGATTTTTGAATTAATGCCTTCAGCCATTTGCCTAAACCTAACTTGGACAGGTAATCGTCCATATTTTTACCAATAAGCCCATTGACCGATACAACTATTGGTACACTAATAGTGGAATCAACGTCCCACATAGCGACAATCTCATGAGCCAGGTCGATATATTTTATTTTTTTATCATTCTCTGCTTTCACGATATTCTCGTCATGAGGAACACTGATATCCACTATTATTGCTTTGCGTGTAGTTCGGTCTATCACCACAATGTCAGGTTTATTTGCCACTATAAACCTGTCTGTGATAATTGATGATCCCAGTACAGTGTGACACTTCTATTTTCAAGGACTGGCTTTGGTTCATACTTATAATATGGAACGTCCTGTTGAGAAAGCCGTTTGGAAAGCTGTTGGTGTATTATTCTAGTTACTTGGTTATGTCTATGCAAATACTCACCATTTGATAGTTGTGAACAACCGGAAATAACATATCTGAGGGACTCTCCAGGGTGGTTACATGCGCGACATACGTCAACTTTTATAGAACTGTGCCGTCCCTCAGAATGTATCTCCGGTAGTTGTTCGTTTTAATTACTTCATTTTGTATTGCACAGATAAAACCTTCAGTTTCTGCAAAAAGGTCACCAAATTGTAATCAGTGTACTGATGCAACCATGTCTATACAAGGATTAGTCAATGCTTTATAAAAATTATTTGTCATTCCAAACATTTTTGCGTTCATCTATAGTCATAGTATGAGGCCTCTGCCAGTCCTTTGCCGACTTATTAAGCGGGGTTAACGATTTGTCATTAATCACTACGTCATTATGAATGTGTGATGTGTCTTTTTTTTTAATAAAATAGTCTCTGAGGTTGTATACTTCACGGTTGTGCAGGTTTTTAATGTTTAATAAGCCCCGTCCACGATCTTTTCTTGGAAGATACAACCTCATGACAGATGATCGTGGGTGGTGCATTCTGTGCGTAGTCATTAATGTACGGACTCGTCTATCTATGTCATCCAATTCTGTTTGAGACCACCTTGTAAAACCTAAATTATATAGAAGGCTAGGTATTACTTACCCAGGAGTTATATGCTCTAATTTTGTTTCCGCCAGATAAATGACTTTTGACAACTTTTTTTAATCTTGACATAAATTTTACTTTTGAATTTTCTTTAATATTTTTGTCATTAATTCCTAGTGCTTCTGCCATGCCCAAGTATTTATAGGTTTCAGAAAGGTGAAGTGTAAGTCATTTGTAATTGCAAAATTATTACAATCTTTAATTTTGACCCTATTTACGTTGATGACAGCACATTTATCTATTCCAAATTCCATTCTAATGTCATTGTTGAAACCATGTGTTAAATTCAAATAGTAGATTACTCTCTTTTGATGTGAATAGTTTGAGATCATCCATATAAAATAGATGTGAAATCGGTGAATTTTCTTTTCGAAACCGATACCCTAATCCGGATTCCTCAATAGTAGTGCTTAAAGGATTCAGGGCTAAACAAAACAAAGTTGGGCTCAAAGTATCTCCCTGGAATATACCCCGTTTAATATTTATAGATTCTATCGAACTACTTTGCCACTCACCTGGTAGATTTAGGATAGTGTTCCACTGACCCATTAATTTACTTAAAAACTTACAAATTTTGTCATCTATTTTATATATTTCTAAAACTCTCTGTAGCCATGAATGTGGAACAGAGTCATATGCCTTTTTGTAATCCACCCAAGCAGCGGACATATTTTTGTGATTACGATAGACTTGTCGGCAAATAGCAGTGTCAATGAGAAAAAGTTCTTTACAACCACGTGACTCTTTCCAACATCCGTTCTGTGCAGTTGAAAGAATGTTATTATTTTCCAAATGTTTATAGATCTTGTTATTCAAAATTGCAGTTATTAATTTGTATACAGTTGAAAGGCATGTTATAGGTCGGTAATTTTTAGGTTCAGTGGTGTTTCCATTTTTATATAGTTAGTGGGTAATACCAGCTGTAAGAATTCTCGGGAGCTCACAACACTCAATGGCTTCTTGAATCTGTGCAGCCAAACGCACGTGGCTACATGTTGTCCATTTCAGCCAAAAGTTGTGTATACCATCTGGTCCAGGTGATTTCCAATTGTGTAATCTACGAGTAATTGAGTGTACATCTTCAGCAGTAATTGAAATAGAACCCATGTTAGCCAAATTAGAAAACTTACGTTCGGTTACACGAATCCATTCGCCTTCATTATGAGAAACTTCGATAGACCACATACTTTTCCAAAAATTTAGAAATTCATTTAAGCTTGGGCTACCATGAATACAACTATTAGTTGTAGTGTTCTCCCAAGACCGATACACCCACTTTTGGTTACTTTCGAATGTGCGTGTGGAAGTACCGTTTAGATCTTTCTGAATATCGTATAATACCGTTGGTCCATGCTTTTAACTTTTGTTTTTGTGTATCAATGAATTCAGTAATTTTATCCGGAATATAATAAGTATCGTCATATTTAATTTTATATCCCATTTTGCTGTGATTTAAAATATTTAAGAGTGGGTTAAGTGCCAGGCAAAACTATAACGGGCTGAGAGAATCCCCTTGAAATAGACCTCGCTTATTATTAATTAAATCGCTATAGGTATATGTGTTATGGCACTTTAATTTAATTGCAGTTTGCCAATGGTCCATAAGGTGCTTTAAAAACCGCACAAGTGTTGGGTGAACTTTATAGTGTTCTCGTATAAAGACTAACCATGAATGTGGGATTTAATCGTATGCTTTTTTATAATCTATGTACATTGTGTATATATTACGTTTATTAATGAATGCTTGCTTTGATACTATAGCATCTATCGTTAACTGCTCTTTACAACCTTGACTTATTTCCGACATCCTTTTTGTTCTTCAGCTAGGATATTATTGTCAAATGAGAACTTGTAGATTTTTTCTTTTTTGCATGCTGTAATAATTTTATATATGGTTTGAAGACAAGTGGCAACATAAAAGTAATTCCTTGTGTAATAAAGGTAGGTAGTGTTTCTGGTGATTCTGTGTATTTATTTATGTGATCTAGAAGTAACTTGTGGGTGTAAGTTAATTTCTTGTACCAGAAATTATGTATATGGTCCGACCCTGCAGATTTCCAATTGTGTGTATTAGCAATAACAGCTCTGAAGACTTCTTGGTCAATATTATCATATGCCATTTGTAGGAGATTGCTTGACTTTTCTGTGTCCTTTTCTATCCATTTATTATTTGTATGTCTTACCGGTTTAGACCATATATTTGACCAGAATACTCGAAAACCTTCGGGTGTTGGAATTGTTGAACTTATTGAGTAACCTCAACAAGTTCAACAATTCCAACACCCGAAGATTTTCGAGTATAATATAATTCTTCACCGCTTTCTGCTAAGTTCTTTTTTTTATAGAAGAGGGGGGCGAACGAGCATGCGGCTCACCTGATGTTAAGTGACTACCGCCGCCCATGATCAACCGCAACACCAGGGGAATTGCAGGTGCTTTGCCGGCCCTTTAGAAAGGAGTACGCTCTTTTCTAAAAGGTCCCCAGGTCGTATCGGTCCGGAAAAATCGCTGGTGGTAAACTATTCCACAGAGAGGTTGTACGCGGAAGAAAACTCCTCTTGAAAAATACAGTGGTGGACCGCCAAGCATCCAGATGGTGTGAATGGTATCAGGACGTTTGCCGCGTAGTGTGTTCACGAAATTTGGCGGCTGGGATTAATCCGAACAATTCCTTAGAGCACTCTCCATGGTATATGCGAAAGAAAATGCAAAGAGATGCAACATCTCTTCGCAGTGCCAGTGAATCGAGCAGATCGGAAAGCACTCGGTCGTCGACCATTTGAGCCGCTCTGCGCTAGATGCGGTCAAGTGGAAGGAGCTGGTACTGGGGAGCTCCAGCCCATAGATGGGAACAGTATTCCATGTGGGGCCGAACCTGCGCCTTGTAAAGTTGCAGGCGGTGTGCCGTCTTGAAATACTGTCCCGCTCTGCTGAGCACGCTAAGCTTTATAGAGGCCAATTTGGCCTTCTCTTCCAAGTGACCACGAAACTGCACGTCACTCGATATGTCGACGCCGAGGATTCCGATACTGGCTGAGGCAACAAGGGGAGTGCCTTGAAACTGAGGAGATACGACAAAGGGGTTCTTTTTAGCGGTTAACGCGCAAACTTGTGTCTTCTGGGGGTAAACTGGACTAGATTTAGTCGCCCACACTCCGAGACTCTGTTCAGCAAAGACTCGACTTCAGACACAAGTTTGTCCCGGCACTCGGAGACGTTTTCCCGAGAAATATTGGGTCGGCCTGTGTAAAGAGCATCACCAGTGCTGTCATCTGCATAGCAATGAATGTTACGGGTTTGCAACATATCATTGATATGCAGAAGAAACAGCGTTGGCGATAGCATGCAGCCTTGTGGAACACCAGCGTTAATAGGATTGCAATCGGAGCTTGCACCGTCTACAACTACCTTGATACCCCGATCTGCAAGAAAGCTGGTGATCCAATCCCAAAATTTCTCGGGAAGCCCATAGGAAGGGAGCTTCGAAAGAAGCGCTTTGTGCCAAACCCGATTGAAGGCCTTCGCAATGTCCAAACTAACGGCCAATGCCTCCCTCTTGGACTCTACTGCCTCCGCCCATCTGTGAGTCCTATAAAATGCTTTTTAATTGTAATAAAATTTCGTGTTTTGTTGCTTTCTGCGTGTACAATGTGTATATCTTTCTAATCGGTTTGCTGCGGTTCGTAGAACTTAATTTTTGTTTGAGGGTATCTAGAAAATGCAAAAGATCTGAATTTACATGTTCGTATCTTGAATGTGTTTGATACTTATTTATAATGATTTGGACTTCTTTAGTCACTTTTATGCTTCGATTTCCCCTCATGTACTGTGTTAATCTGCCTATTTTTTTCCTCAGATCATCTATTTTATTTTGCAAACGCCTCTGCCAAGCAGGTAAACTTTTTATTTTACCCCTACTTTATTATTATTATTATTATTATTTTGGGGTATCTATATAATTTTCTCATCTGGTTGGGTTCTATAAATATATAAGCTTATTATTATAATTTATTTTTATCACATATATTATCACAAAGCTATAATATTATAAATATAAATACAATCTATATAAACAATATTATTATTTCGGTTATTATCCACCGCGGCGAGGAATTCTAAGCCATCGGTGAAGTTAGGCATCCAAAGATAGGAACCTTCTTACTATTCGAGCAGTATTTAATAAGGCCGATTTTTGAATTAATGCCTTCAGCCATTTGCCCAAACCTAACTTGGACAGATAATCGTCCATATTTTTTACCAATAAGCTCATTGACTGATACAACTATTGGTACAATAATAGTAGAATCAACATCCCACATAGCGACAATCTCATGAGCCAGGTCGATATATTTAATTTTTTTATCATTCTCTGCTTTTACGAGATTCTCGTCATGATGAACACTGATATCCACTATAGCGTGTAGTTCGGTCTATCACCACAATGTCAGGTTTATTTGCCAATATAAACCTTTCTGTGATAATTGACCGATCCCAGTACAGTGTGATACTTCTATTTTCAAGGACTGGTTTTGGTTCATACTTATAATATGGAACGTCCTGTTGAGTAAAGCCAAATTTAATGGCAAGCTGTTGGTGTATTATTCTAGCTACTTGGTTATGTCTATGCAAATACTCACCATTTGATAGTTGTGAACAACCGGAAATAACACGTCTG
>CAJQZP010000874.1:0-47500 GCA_907164705.1 Parnassius apollo | reverse complement strand
TACTGGACTGGAAAGAATACGATATAACCATCAATGGCAAGCACATCACTCATCTTCGAATTGGCGACGATTATTTATAGTCCTTATGGCAGAATCGCTAGAACACCTCAGGCATTGCCGAAAGGTCTCGAGAGTTGCAGAGTGCTGTATAAAGTTTTAATATAAACTATTTGATAACTGTTCCGTGTATATAACTATTCGAAGCGAAATTATTTCACAAATTGATGTTACTCCCGAGAGATTATCTGCAATGAGAAACCCAATATCAGTTTGAATTCAATTAAGGTTAGGTTAGGTTAATAATATGAAATTAAATTAAATTAAATGAACCGTCATAGATCAATATTAATTTCACAGCATGCGAGCAACTAAACGAAATTAATAAGAATAATTTTAACTGCTGATTTACCTGTGATTGTGATTTATTTGTGATTATTTCCTTCATATATATGAGCATGTTTGAGAAATCAAAAACAAATATTTCTAAGACACGTGAAGTCGATCGACACGCATAAGAGCAGCACGGCGAGCGCTCTTAAGAGGGCCCTTCCCGGCCCGTCTATCGTCAACGCGAGTATGGTTGAAAAGCTTGTTGTTTCATCCAGTGCAATGTTAGAAAAAGAGGCAAAGCGAAAAGAGAGAGATAGCGCCAGAGCGCTCGGTTAGCATTCTGTAACTTTTGCCGCTCACTCTCGGCTCGCGGGTGGTAGACCACTAGTGAGCCATTCATGACAATAATATTGAATCGCACGCGCGCGTCTCGCAACTATGTCCTCGCGTGCGCATAGCCATAGTTTTGTAAATTTCTATGCATACAGGACGGGTGTATACCTACATTTAGTACCGTATTACTTTATTATATTGCATGCCTTGTCTAGTACGGACGTAACGCTTGGCCTCGGAGATTTATTTGTGTTGTATTTTTACCAATCTATGTACCGTGCGTGCGTTATTTTTGACGATATGGAAATTATTTATAACATACATTAGCTTTTTCTTATTTCATATATACAAGTACCTCATGGACGAACAAAGAAAGTCAGACAGATTTTCGCTAGTAAAAAACTGTAAACACATAAAGCTAGAATATTCCAGTGTAATGGTCTCGATTTGTATCAATTTCCCGTACAATGAGAGATCCGTATAAACTGGTTTTTTAAAATGGTCGTCGTGCGTACAAGCCCGGACACATTCACACATCATTACAGGCGCAAACGTCAATACTCACACATAGACCAGACTCAGTTTTGTTTTAGCAGGGATTTCCGTTCGACTTTTTTTGTTCGTCCATCATAAACCTAAATACAGCACAAAAAGTAAAGGTAAATGATTTATTCTGCTTAGGGCTAGTATTCATAGTCATAGTCTTTATTGCAATCAAATGGTTACAATAGATGTTATGTTTAAAAAAAAGTCCGCATTTGAACCCAGTTTAGGCGTAGCAATTATAAAAATATTAAATTATTATTTTTAAACTACAATATTAGATTTCATTAATGCATTACATTATTAGATTATATTATTTTAAAATTCTGTAAATTTAATTTAATTCATATTCACAATGTCAAGTAAAAAGTAATTATTACTATTATAATTAAAAATAAAATTAAGTATAAAAATAACAATTAAATAACAAAATTAAATTAAATTAGATAGGCATAGGCCGAAGTTGTCCACATAAATTAAATAATATTTGTATCAAAATATTCATTAAAATTATAGAAACATTTTTCAATTAAATATAACTTTAATTTGGATAAAAATAGTGTAGTATTCCTAAAATTTTTTATGTCATTTGGAAGGTTATTAAAAATTTTAACTGTCATACAGTAGTGACTAGAGCTATGCAAAGCAAGAGTAGATTTCGGCAATAGCAGCCCATTCTTATTTGGTCTAATTGAGTATTTGTAATTTGTTTCACTTAATTTGGTAAATAGTTCTGGGTGGTTTTTTACGAATTTGCATGTTTCCCAAATATAAATAGCCGTCAAAGTCAAAATTTCAAACTTTTTGAAGTGTGGCTTACAACTTTCTGGAATTTTTATATTTGCCAAGATTCTTATAATTTTTTTTTTGCATTATAAATAATTGCTGTGCATCTTCTTTACTATTTCCCCACAACATGACACCGTATGACAGCCACGAAGTGTATGCGTAATATGCTGACAGAGCGCTGGGGACATCTGTGGTTTTCTTTATTTCTCGTAATACGTAAGTGAATTTTAATAGCCTATTTTTTACTCTATTTATATGGGCTTTCCAGTTTATATGGCAGTCGATTTCCAGGCCTAACAAGTTGAAGTTGTCAAGAGTTCCTATAAGTATATTATTATAAGTAAAAGCGATATTTAGTGGGAAGCGATATTTAGTAGGAGCAGAATAAATTTTTTATCTATCCAGTTTGTCTGAATTAGTATTGTATTAGAGGATGCGGAAATTAGGTAACGTAGCTAATTATTTAACATGTACGTACCGTACGTAAATGACTAAAAATGTATGTTTGTATAGGTACTAATTTGTACCGTACAACAGGCGGTTGATCAAATAAAGTAGTCTAAGTACAGTTGGGTAAATATCAACTTTTATTCTAAAAAGCTTTATCACATTTTATAAATAATACATAAAACAACCCAATTGTCGAGAAGATTCCGTTTTCCGAACGCAAACAGTTTTTAAACTGCCCGAAGTTATAGAAAATTTAGAAATAATTTAATTATTATCATCTAATACAGTCAATCATCGAGTCTATCTCTCATTGGCAGTTTGCGTGGGAAACGTGAGTCAATAATTTCTGTTGTTCACAACACTAAACCTTTAGCAAGACAAAGCAGTGTCCGATATAAAAAAAACAAGACCGTTGTAGTAGGTAAAACAGAATTCACTAAAATTAAAATACAACAGCACATTCGCGTACGCGCAGTCAACAAATTCTATACCTGCTAACAACTCCGAGAGGCCCGAGAGCCGAGCGTCATTCAACTCCCCCGTCTCACCCCGCCCTGCACGACTCGTCCCCCGCATACCTCACCACCACTTGACTAACAAGCAAGTGAGAACGCGATAACATTGAACGAAAAATAGTGTGCGGAAATTTCATAAACTTGTTCCAGGAAATACGTGTTTTTTAGAAAGCCTTACAAGTTTGTGAAATAAATGTTTGTCATTTAGAAACTAGATTACATTTGCAAGGATTGAATCAAAATATTTTCGTTGGTTTTACTATTTATGAGTACATTATGAACGGCCAAAATTTAGGTAATTTTGTGCAAAAAAGCAGATTTTTGGAGGTTTATACTGAATTTGTTTCTCCAAATTATGATTATTTGTTTTGATAATAACCTAGCTATAGTGCACAAGATACCTATTAGTTAAATTATTATTAAATTTTCAAAGAAAGATCTATTACAACATCACGTACGAGCGTCTGTTTGAAAAGTAAGACGGGTTGGCCGCTCTCTCAATAATTTGAGTAGGTCTTTTCCCGGCATTTGGATTTAATGGGCTCTAAGCTTAATTTGTTTTAAGGTTAGGAACAATTTCAATATTACAAAAAATAATATGAAAGCTCCGTGACGCAGTGGCTTAGCAATAAGATGCAGCACTCGGGACCTCTGAGAGCTGAAGGTTCGAATACATATTGCAATCACATACGTGCAACATCAAAGGCTGCCGCGTGGCTCTACCGGGAGTAGCTTCTACCAGACGTAATATTGTCTCGTTTATTTAAACGAATTAGGTTTCCTATAGACGTACTGTCAGCTATATATGCGATATTAGATTATAAATGCTTGTCGGAAATTTGTAAATTTCCGCTCGTAAATTTTATACCTGGCAATTAACGTTATCCTCGCTCATGAATACAGCTCATTGTTGGCGAAATTACGTTTATCTTGGTCATTATATCCGTTTAATGTACATTTTAAATCTATAATTATAATTAAAATTAATTTATATATATGTAGACTATATTTTATCCGAAAGAATTGAAGGTTTTTCTTGATAAATCAAAAATAAATGGGCTTTGATGCTTGTCTTTGATGTCGTCTTTGTTCTTTTTGTTATTATGCATTTGATATTTTAATATGATAAGATGTCTTGTATCGATGGTCGATACTTCTATGTCTCCATTTCTTTCAGTCTATGGAAAGGCTGATCTTCTGCGGTGGGTAGGTAGGAGGAAATTTAGGGGAGTTTTTTTTTATGGAAACTTGTGACGTAGTGCGATTTTGTGTACTAGATATCTGTGGCTCCTGATATTCGTCTGCTAAGGTGTTTAGAACTGTAATATAAATCAGTGGGAAGGCTAAACTGCTGTAAAATCACACAAAAACATTGCTATATCAATGAAAGTGAAATGAAAGTTAACATATTCATATGTTTAATGTGTTACAGCCTTTTATGTGTTTTTTTTTTTTTGCTGAAAGCCTTAAAGCCCATCACATAATAAATGAATTAAATAGAAATATTATATATAATATATAGTTTGCAAAAATAAATTTGATTACTTCCAAAATACTAAAATCTTCCAGCAGTTGTAGTCTGGCAATACATTTTGTTTAAAACTGACGACTCCGATCTAAATATGTGACGTTAATCAAAATTTAAGACAAGCATCAAAGCCCATTTGCTTTTGATTTATCAAGAAAAATCTCCAAGTCTTTCTGATAAAATATAGCCCACATATATATAAATTACTTTAATTATAGTTATAGATTTCAAATGTATATGAAAGGGATACAATGACCAAGATAAATGTAATCTCGCCAACAATAAGCTGTATTCACGAGCAAGGATAACGTTAATTGCCATGTATAAAATTTACGAGCGGAAATTTACAAACTTCCGACAGCATTTATAATCTAATTCGCATATATTATAAACGAGCTGACAGTACGTCTGTAGGAAATCTAATCCGATTTTTTTTAATTACATCAAGCAAACGATCCACGTACGTCTAGTAGAAGCTACTCCAAGCAATTTCACAGAGGTAGAGCTATGCGGTAGCCTTTGACATTGCACGTTTGGGCCGGCTCGGACCAGGAACATGGTACCATGACCTCATAGAAGACCAGAATGAAGTAGAAGCTCTGCTTCTACATTTCGTCACCGGACAACTCATGATCGGATGAGCATCCACGCCTAAGCTATCCTACTCTTTTGAACGTGGGTGCTTAGGCTGCTCCGCGTATTCTGGGGAACGCGAAATTCCGCGCGAGACTTAACCTGCTCGGGGTAAACGTAGCAATAAGTTAAAGGCCCTCTGCCTCGCTATCTGTGAATTTCTGCAACATCAGGGGACTTCATTCAAACCTCTTTCTAAATCTCTTTCTAATCAAGATACAGGTGTACTTTCCAGCTGATACTTCGCATATCTCCTACCCGGGGTACAAATTAGAATACTAGTTTGTGCCCTGGGCTGGACTTTATGTGTACGTCAGAGAGGGCATCTGTTTTTGACGCCTCGGCAGCGTTGAAGTTACGAACCTCTCCATCTTATGGCTGCTCGTAGACAGCGGCGACCACCCCTGCGTCTACGGGTGCTTCTATAGGTCCCATAGCGGCAATGTCGACACAGACCGACTCATCGAACACGTCAGTAATTTTACGCTTTTTAAAATTTAGCTAGCGTTTTTGATCTTAGTGAGGAAATTTTACTACACAATTTATTAAAGTGTAAATATTTTTATTTTTATTTTCTATAAAGAAATTACCTCCACACTAGGAGTTTCTTCTGTATTGTGTTTACGTACGTACATAAATTTTACCGGGTAAAACGTTCAGACACAGAACAATTATTAGTAGGCCATACAAATTCTCGTTATGTGCGGTATTCGAACCCTCAGCTCTCATAGGCCCCGAGCGCTGCATCTTATTGCTAAGCCACTGCGTCACGGAGCTATCATTATTTTTTTTTGTAATATTGAACTTGTTCATAACCTTCAAGTAAATTAAGTTTAAAGCCCATTGAGTCCAATTGCTGGGAAAAGGCCTCCTCAAATGATGGAGAGGGTTTAAGAGCGTTTACCGTGATGTTCTTATGCGTGTTGATCGACTTCACATGTCTTAGAAGTATTTCTTTTTGATTTCTCGAAGATGCTCATTTAATTGTTATGATTTCCTTCACCAAGCATGTGGTAAATCAGCACTTAAAATTGTTCTTAATAATTTCGTTTAATTGCTCGCATGCTGTGAAATTAACATTGGTCTATGACGGTTCATTTAATTTCATTTCATTTCATATTATTAACCTAATCTAACATTAATTGAATTCAAATCGATATTGGTTTTCTCATTGCTGATAAGCCCTCGGTAGTAACATCAATTTGTGAAATAATTTCGCTTCGAATAGTTATATACACGAAACAGTTATCAAATATTTTATATTAACAACTTTACGCTTTACAAAATGAGTTTTTAATTTTTTAAAGTAAGGTTGACAAAAGAGCACTATACAACTCTCGAGACCTTTTGGCAATGTGCCTGAGGTGTTCTAGCGATTCTGCCATAAGGACTATATCGTCGCCAAATCGATGAGTGATGTACTCGCCATTGATGGTTATATCGTATTCTTTCCAGTCTAGTAGCTAGAAAATGGCTTCCAATGCTGCGGTAAAGTGTTTTGGCCATATAACATTACACTGTTTTACAGCTCTCTGCATTTGGATAGATCAGCACTTTTACTAACAATCAAATTGGGATTGCTAAAGGGATTGTCAAAAAACGCAATAAAAAGTGTCAGATTGTACCCCTTCTTCATTTTTGTAGTTTGCTGAAGGATATGTATGTGGTCTATGGTGCTAAAGCCTTTACGGAAACCGACTATTTAAGGAGGCTGGAAGTAATCAAATCTGCGTGAGGGACAATTCGAACCGGCACAAAGATGCGATTACAAATGAAAACCAGTCTGTAGTTCTAAAATAGAGCATTGTCACCTTTCTTAAAGAACAATACCCTCACACTTCTGCTTCAGAAGCTCCTCTGTAGCTTCTTCCTCGCCTGAGGCTTCGCATATTTTATGGCAAAAATATAAAAATATAAATTTCTTTGCAACCTTCCTCTAAATAAATACAATGATGTGTCTTACCTGGATTGAAGAGCACCTCCCGCCCTCCCTCAATTGCAGAGCAATTGCAATTGCAAAGAAATTTATTTATTTTTATTTTTTAATGGATTTCCACCAAGTAACGTCTGATTCTATCAATTATCTTATTTTATGGTGTTGGAGAGCCATTTTAATCTCACTCAGATTGAGTTCTATTATTACGGGAAATCATTAAAACAGCGTCAGGTGAAACTTGCTTTTCGATTTGTACTTACAATTGAGTGTGGTTCTAACGATGATATATACTAATGACCGCAAACCCTCTCAATCTCACTTAAAATCTCAATTGTGCCGCAAACGATGTTACCGGAGTCGGACTTCAACTACGAAAGTTGGCTCTTTTCGCCAGACAGATCTCTGGCAAAGATATTGGAGCGGAGCCAAGCCGCTCAATCGCTTCTTCAACTTGAGCTGTATTGAAGTTGCATATCTCGCCACATGCAGTTGGTGATCTGTATGAGTTTCTTGTAAACTGTCACATCTGCTGAAGACTGCAGCTTAATTTCCTGTCTAATACTCATGACATTAAGGAGGGGATCGGATAGTTTTCGGTTCTTCTGCGACGAGTCTTGCAGATCATAGCTCTGACAGCTGGTAAAAATTCAACAAACTTTTTTTCGAAAATTTTGTGCTGTTAAATTACAAGAAAATAGACTCCAATATTTGTTGAAGAGAAATACTATACATAATCTTTCTCAAACGAATACCTTTCATCAAAAGAAATCACCTAACATGTTATCTACTCAGATCAAAAACATTTTACTGAGATTACAAAAGGAACTGACATTCGTGCGAAAATTCTTGAACAAGAAATAACGTACGCTCGCAGTCAAGTATTTAAATATTGAAATAACGAAAGTATTTCAAAACGGTTTGTTTACCTATACGATTCTTAAATAAAACAAAAAACGTAAAATATTACTTTTAAAAGGTTTATTTTTCTTGCTACCAACTTGCACAAGCCATTGATACCACAACCATCTTAATTTTTTTATTTAACTTTACATAATCTTACGCTGCTGAATGAATAGTTTGAAACGTAAACTGTTTTTACTTGTACCTAAACAGGTCTTTACGTAACAAGATACGTTTCTTGAATATAGGAATCGGGCATTAGTGTAAGAGTAAGTGCTAGATAGTAATCAGATGGAAAGAGGAATGATGAAGCAAAGCGTTTGATTTAAATGTGTTGATAATGGGTCAGAACGGGTTATTAATATGGGTTTTGACCTATATTGAGAAATGGAAATAAGACATGATGTTCTTGGTCAACAAGTGCACAAGTTACAAACAAAACGATTTTGTAACTTCGGTTGGAATCGTTGCTGGTGAGAATCGGATCGTTTTTACCCGAATGCTCCAGAAAGAAGGTAATGTTTTTAGTGAGTATGTATGTACGAATACGTGTCTATTTCTTTGGCATGCGCTGTAACTTAAACTGCTTATTAGATTAAAACATGGGGTGCCGTTACATTCGCCTTAGCTCCGAAAGTGATGTAGGATTTAAAATTTTCCCTTTACAGTAATGTTTTTATGCAGTCGGTTTTTTTAAATTCCTGTTTTAAGCTTGTATAATATTGAAAGTGTTGATAGTTAAATATTTTAAGCCATCCCTGTTTTCTGTTATTTGTTATATATAGTACCATGGAACCGCAATGGAACTGAATAACTGTTTTTAGATATCCGATCCATATTGAAAGCCGATAGGCGATACCTAATAACGGCCATAATGAATATAATCGATCTCATATTCCCGATATTCCCGACTCATGGCAGGTTTCAGACCGCTTATTTCTATTATTTATTTAAGGTGCAAATAAACCACTCAGACAGTTCTGAATAAATGCAATTTTAGAATAAAAAGTCATTTTAACAGAACTAATATAACATTTCTACTTACTCGTTTATTACTATTAACATTTTTGTGGTAGGTAGAGCCATGTTAAAGCTGGTATAGTGTGAAAGTAGAAGATATATCAAGAAAAAGCAATAAGGTATGGATATTAAATGTTGTATATATAGGATGATGTCAGTGATACATAGATAAAGAATTAAAAACTATGCATATAATTTCGCTGGTTATTGGAATAAAAGAATTTGTGTATCTTAGCTAATATTTAGGGCCAAACCTTGGTCATGTTAGTAAACCGGTTTCCGTGGATCCTAAGCAAGTTTTTTTTACCGCATATAAAATAGAATGGAATTATTTCAATTTATTATACTTTACAAAAGTACATATTGAAACTTAAACCGACTAGCTTTACCACTGGTACGGAAAACAACGTCTGTCTTGGGAACACCAGCAATAACCAGCAGGAGTTTTTATCATCTTTTTTAAAAAATAACAGAATACGGCTGACAAAAGACCACACAGTCCATCTGATGCTGAGTGAATGCTGTAGTCCGTAGACATCCACATCTATCCTCGACTAAGCATCAAAGTATCCAGTTCTCTAAGCTCACCACACAAAACACTGCAGCATTAAGCTGTTATTTTATGCTGGTACTGTGTAAGAGCGTGGTTCTTCCCCTTTCGAGCTGACTCATACTTGCTACAACTAGCTGCAGCGTGGACTTACCACGTACAAAATGTACTCTTTTATTTTATTAAGTACTAAAATATTTAGAAACAGCATGGTAGCGATTACCTTATTTCCAGGGGTTATTATTAAGATTATATTATAATATAGTTAGCAGTATAATCACATACACATATAGTACCTATTTACATCGAACATTGCGAAAAACTCGACGTAACATCCATACTGTCTGGATGACTGACGGTCCACCACTGTGCGGCTTAAAAGAAATTTTCTTCCTCGCACATCTCCTTGTGGAATCAAGTATCACCAGAGATTTTTCCGGACCGATACGAATTAGGGACTTTCAAGAAAATTTAATCACAAATATAATCGTAGAACAAATATGTAATTAATTATTATAATACGGGGGCACATCAACGTTTTGACATTGATTAATGTACTAAAAGATTGTCTCCTTTGTTGCTTTGGTTTATTCAGAGATGGCTTTTGAATGATTTACGGGAAGATATGGCTTATTTTGTTTCCTTAATAAAGTACTAAAAAATCTTACATTGCGATTTTAGATATAAAAGTTGGATGTGACCCGTACGTAATAGAATATAGGAAACTTGTTATTCTAATGTATAAAGAATAAATATGTGTCTGTTCGTATTTTATCCGCTGCAATACCGTTCATCAGATTGCGGTAAAACTTTGTGAACTTATTGCTTGGACTTGCGCAAAGGTTATAGGCATAGTCAGACCCGGTAGGTGGCGCTGTTGTAAAATCCAAATGTCAGGCTGCCAGTATGAAATAAAACTATATATTAATGAGATCATAATTTCATATAAATCCAGTTCGGCATCCTTGTCACTATTCGTTGTTTAAAAATCATCAACATGACAGTCCTTCACACTCCCGTTGCTAAACATACATTTCGCCCAGGAAATTCCACAAAATATTGTCCTGAGCTTTTCCAGACATCTATCAAGTTTTTGACTTCATTCGCAAAATTATTCGAGGCGAAATTAACCAACATTCCTCTAAAAATCATTTTATTCAACACTAGGACTTTAAGGCTATAAAGAATATTAAATGTTTTCCTTTTAGTTTATTTTTTCTTATCATTTCTTTTACAGCATTTGAAATGTAATCACTGTCCCAAGGTTGATAGGCTAAGAATGCTTTTAGCGTTAAATTCTGCTTTTGGTCTTACTCAGTACATGTTTTTTAATTTTTTTATAAAATACTCGTAAGGGTAATAAATGAATGCTGTGGCCCATAGACTTCTACACTTGTCCTCAATTAAGAATTAGATTGCAGACGCATTGTCGCCCCTGAAAACTTAGTTAGAATGCCTCGTTTCCAATAAAAATGGTCTCCGGTTCTGTGCACTCACTATACAAAACACAACCACATTAATGAGTTATTTTATGCCGGTATTCTGTAAGTGTCCCATGCTGGTCGGGCCGACCGATTCGTGCTACAACTATAATAGTTTTAGCTGCAACGTTGATCTCCCGCGTATATTTTAGTTCCAATAAAGAATGAATAAAAAATTTCACTTCACTTTTGTCACATTTCGTTATAAAATTTTACACGAGAGAAGACCGCAACAATATCCAATCTACGGAACTGCATATTGAAAACTTTTAATGGAAAACGCACATCGTGTTTCCAGCAGTAAACTAAAGCAAAAAGTGTTTTAAAAGTTATGCTTTTAGTATTTTTATATAAAATTGATTTGAGAAATAATCTGACAGTCCACCTGCTGGTTAGTGACAACTGCAGTCCCACATGCAACCAACTTCAAACAAAGAAGGCTACTCTGTGTTGTCACCTCTGAGGACTAAGAATGAATTATTTTCAGCTTGTTATTATATTGGAACTCTGTACACTTCGGACCGAAACAGAGCAATGTACTACGTACCGCTGTTTAGCGGCAGAAATTGGTGAAATGCGCTGTCTATAATTATACTAGAGATCCACCCCGGCTTTGCCTGGATGAGATCTATTAGATAGATTTAAGATATTCCAAGACCATGCATTTTTTCAATTTATCGTTTTTTTAATATTCAATTTTTTAGTTCAAGACGCATTGTCACTACTGAAGACTTAGATATAATGTCTCTTTACAAGTAATATTAAAAAAAAAACTTTACCTTGGTAGAATACCAGTGAGTGGTTTTTTTGGTTAAGACACCCATTCGTGCTGCAACGTTAAATATAAAGAATTCCAGATTTTGAACTACATCTCATAAAAAGTTAAGATTATATGAAGTAGAGTCGTGCTGCAGCTATATATTTGTAGCAGGATTAAGTCAGGAGCACGCTCTCACAGAGCACCAGCTTAGAAAAGTTTCGTATGGTGGGTGTAGATAACCGGAGACTCTTTTTCCTCGAAACGAGGCAGAGGCAGGCAGTCGATGATGGATGTAGATGTCTATGGACCAGATCATCCACATACCATAAGGTCAGCGATATGCTCAAAAAGGTACACTTTAATCATCTAACCACCTTCTGTACTCGATGAATATAAGCAAGAGTCAAATCTACCTCATGATTGGTTAAGGCTACAAAAGGTTTGTTTTAATTCTGTTTCTAAATGTTTTCATAACGATTGTATATGACGAATGTTGTATTGTAAGTTATGCTTTTAAAGATTCCGTTTAGTTTCTTACAAATTTTCCCAGAACAGAGGTCTTTTCCAAACCAGTAATAACAAACCCCGATGTATTCATAAGTAGAACAGGATTCTTACCATTCATAAACTGTCTGTAACTGTCCGTAAACAGATTAAGCAACCACATTAAATCTAGAAAGAACGACGTAATTATTTTCACTTACAGGTATAGACCTAATGTTGGTGCCTCTTCGCTAGACGGATTAAAGATTTGTGTAAAGCGACTGGTTGTAACTAGATGGTTGATGCTGAAGATCGAGCTATCCTCTTATCCTCGCATCCTGATAATGGTGATCGGTGTAGATACATAAAAAAATAGTAAAGTTGTCTTTACAGCTAGATTAATAGCAACACGTTCAATTATCTTATGAAAATGCATGGTTTTGTGGCGTAACTCGCTTCTGTTGGACCCCACATAAATCCGCTACGCTTATGAAGATTGAGTCACGCTCGAACATCACGCCATCGGAGCAAGACTATAGCGCAACCTCGATTGGCAATGCCCCGCGCCTTCGTCGCCGTTGCCGTTCATCCATTCCACCTGCAGCTACTACAAGAACAAGACGCGCCCGCTACTGACCTTAGCTAACTTCTATGCGACTTCTTAATCTTGTACACGAAGTTAATTCCACCGTTGTAAAATTATTTCCAGTAAAAGTTATTTTTACATCGAATAATATTACTTCATTCGCAGTCACATAATTATTTTATCCAATCCTATATTAGTTTTCTGTTATTTAAAATACAGGGTGTTAGTGTAAACACCGTTATCCTTGAAACCAGTGGTTTGATTTCTCTTATAGAACGTAAATACAACGAAAAATAACAACATTTTTTTAGTAAATTCTCTATTTTTCCTTAATTCCTCAATTTTTGCATGTCATAAGCTAGGATGAAAGTATGAAGAAAAAGTTAAATCACAGGTTATGTGTACCTATTTTGTTTTTATTGGAGTGTTGTGTAGGTAGCTAGGGCGGGTGGTGATCTTTACAGTGATTACGTCACTCGGGCGCTTCCCTGAACTTACGGACGGTGTCGGACAGAAAATTTTTATATTTTATGAAAGAAAATAGCGTTTTTTTTTTAAATTAGGATAATTATTTTTATATTAAAGCCAACTTCCTATGGTTTTAGTGACAACGGTGTTTACACTTACACCTTGTATAAACGTACAGGTAATTGAATACTACGATTGAGTTTGGTAAGGTTGATGATTGAGGAGGACATGCAGATTTTCCTATCACAGCCAAGAACATGATAAATCGACCTTTAAAATTGCAATTAACAATTTTATTGGTGTCAGCGCAGACCAATATCGTAGGTTGCTTACTGTGCAATTTACATCGAGCATTTTAACTTTGATGCTACCACGGCTGTTCTTACCGTTATGGGATTGCAAAAAAATATAAGTTCCATATGTCAAACACTTCTGTCTATACTACTAGCGGGTCTTCGGTCTTCATTACGTACTGAGTTACGGTTAATTCTGCTTAACTCCTTTAGTCGACTACGAGTGGACGAACAAATAATTTTTTTTATTTTGGAAACCGCAACCATAGCTTTCGAAAACCTAACACTAGTTTTGTTCAATGTGACTTTGCAATTAACAATTTTATTGGTGTCAGCGCAGACCGAATCTAGGTTGCTTACTGTGCAATTTACAGCGAGCACTTAAACTTTGAGCTACCACGGCTCTTACCGTTATGGGATTGCAAAAAAATATAATTCCATATGTCAAACACTTCTGTGTATACTACTAGACGGGTCTTGCGGTCTTAGTACATTACGCACTGAGTTACGGTTAATTCTGCTTAACTTCTTTAGTCGACTACGAGTGGACAACCAAATATTTTTTTTTATTTTGTAAACCGCAACCATAGCTTTCGAAAACCTAACACTGATTTTGTTTAATGTGACTAAGAAAACGTTGTCATTATTGATTTGCGCACGTTGTCAACGTGATTTGAAGTTAATTTTTTTATATTTGCCTAAAAACAGTAACTTTTTGTAAATGAAAATTCAATAGCGTGGCATATTTACTGTGTCAGTTACCCACGTAAAATTCTTAGGTTTAAATAATGATTTCTTATATTTACGCGAACACTATACATTGATTAAAACTACTTTTACGGATTTTATCGCGTTTTATTTATATTAATTTTAATACCCGACGTTTCGGGTGCTTGCCAGCACCCATGGTCACGGGGAACTGTGGTGACTGACGTCCCGATGTCAAAGTTAACCCGGAGTACCTTCAGATTTTGATTATTGTTTTTGGTCCGATCTACGCAGAATGAACTAACTGTATTTTGAAGTCTTGCAGTGGTATGCTTGGGTTTAGTTTTAATTTTATTAATTATAGGATCCCAAGCAGGTGGTAGTACCCAGCCTCTCTCTAGGATGTTTTTTAATTTCAATAGCCTCACGTATCATCCTTGGTAGGAATCGATGTTCTTTCGCGAGGATTTGTGGTCTATCAAATCTGATGTAATGGTTGGGGCCATCTAGAATATGATCGCAAACTGCAGACTTTCCGGAACGTTGATGCTTCACGTCAGCTATGTGTTCTTTTACGCGGGTTCTAATTGATCTCTTTGTTTGCCCTATATATGAGAGACCACAA
The DNA here is from genome assembly GCA_907164705.1 of Parnassius apollo. Classification (NCBI taxonomy): domain Eukaryota; kingdom Metazoa; phylum Arthropoda; class Insecta; order Lepidoptera; family Papilionidae; genus Parnassius; species Parnassius apollo. Next base: position 32,569 of record CAJQZP010000874.1, on the reverse strand, counting down.
TCACAATCAAGCTTGTACACTCCTGCATCTTGTAGAGGAATATGACACTTGACGGATGGTAAGAACTGACTAATCTTCTTCGGCGGCTTGTAGAATGTTCTAATAGAAGCTCGCTTCAAGATGTAGCCAATCTTGTCTGTGACACCTCTGACATATTATGGTAGTACAGCAGGCACACGCTCGACTGTGACCGGCTTCACTCGGTCACTGTGACGCAGGCGCGGGACCCGAAGCTAAAGGTTACGTTAAAAACCATACGCAACAGACCAGAGCTTACGATTCTCCGCGCAGATAAAGGAAATGCTACGGTTGTAATGCATTCGTCGAATTACAATTTTAAAATACAACAACTTTTGCCGGATGAAAGTACATACCGTAAGGTCAAAACCAAAGACTATATAACCACTTGACTGCGCATACAGTGCCCCGACGCTCGAAAACTATTAGTATTTTGTCGCCTATGCATCGGCTATGGTAGTATTAACCATTTTAGTATTGTCCAAGTGTTAGACCTGTGTGCACGCTAAATTAATGCAAATTTTTATAATTTTTATGCAATTATAATGCATCAAAATGCCTTCATGCGCAGTGAAGTGGTGTGGGAAACATTCCAGGACAGATGTCCAAAAATAATGGAGTAACTTTTCATTGCTAAGTACAGTACAAAATATGAAAATTATTGTTGATTAATTCAGATTATGAGCCACCGCAGGGGTCTATCCAAAACGGTGGCCGGGTAAATAACGACATGGTTGAGTCGCGCGTTGATGTCTTTTGGAAAAGTCTCGTTCTATTATTAGACAATTCTAATGCTTCTATCCCTTTCTTTCCCTTTGTATGTTTATCGTAAACATTAGTACTTACTGTTACCTTTAATAGCTGAAAGTCGATATCGAAAATAATAAAATTATTAAGATTATTCAATTCACACACTGTGAAAAAATACTTATCTACTTTTAACCGTCTTCAGAAAAAAGAGGAGGTTCTCAGTTTGTCGGTATTTTTTCTTAGTTAAAATTTATAGTTAACTAGTTAAATTACTCGTAGTTAGATTGGTGTACCAAATCAGAACGGCTTACAATTTTAAAAAGACACTAAAGACAAGTCATTGTACGGATCCACTACAGTAATAGATATTTGTCGTCGTTGTAAAATTTTTAATAATAGGGCGATCAATGAGAGTGGTTCAAAAGTACTGTCTTCGAAATATAATACCAATTATTTTATGAGAACGGTTTTAAAATATCTGATTAGGTATTATTGATTCCCGGATATTTCATCAATATGTAATAGAATCAACAAATCATTTAATTGAATTAGCAAGATGCATAATTTACAAATTTAACGCTTGTTTATATTTTTTACAAAGAACAATCAGGACCCCTAAACTTTAATTCGAAATAAATATAAAAAATTATTCATTTTAAAAATCAATAATAATATAATAAACACATGTTTTCGTTTAACTGATTGATTTTGATTAAATATTATTTATATGATTTTAATTGAGTATTTTTCATAATGATAAAATCCATTTTATCGATAATGAATATTTTCCCTTTATTAAGAAGAGCAACCCTAAAGATAGCCATAACAACGCAACTTGACCATTTGCAGCCACGCGTTCCTCCTCGTCCCCCGGCCCGCATTAGTTAGTCGTACGCTTAGAAGAAATCTGCCTATACGCTCTCTAGTGGTTATATTCTCTATGGTCAAAACAGACCCTACAACTAATACGCTTAAAACAACTAACGATCTAATTAAGAAATACTCCGAGAAATTGAATCTAGACGTCAATTCAATTGATACGTGAGGCTATTGAAATTAAAAAACATCCTAATTTCAATAGAGAAGGAGGCTGGGTACTACCACCTGCTTGGGATCCTATAATTAATAAAATTAAAACTAAACCCAAGCATACCACTGCAAGACTTCAAAATACAGTTAGTTTATTCTGCGTAGATCGGACCAAAAACAATAATTAAAAAAGCTGAAGGTACTCCGGGTTAACTTTGACATCGGGACGTCAGTCACCTCAGTCCCCCGTGACCATGGGTGCTGGAAAGCACCCGAATGTCGGGTATTAAAATTAATATAAATAAAACGCGATAAAATCCGTAAAAGTAGTTTTAATCAATTCTTAGGTTTAAGTTTAGATTCGTAAACCCACTTTATTACATCTGCGTTGCAAGCAAAAACAATAACTGAACAAGCTTGTTCTTAAGAACAAAGAAAGCCTTTTAAGTGTAGTACAATTATGTTAGAGTCGTGGATGTAAGTGTCTGTACCGTATGAATATATAGGTTACGTTCAACTTGTTTAGTTCATTCCTTGGAAAGTAGTTTCACTGTTCTTTGTTGTGGTCTCCATTTAAATATTTTGTAGCTTAATTCAATTTATAAATATAATAAATTTAGAAGTATCCACCCATTAGAATCGATAGATAAAGAACTATATACACAATTGTCGAATTCTCCTTAGAATAAAGCCGACAAACGAGCACACAGACTGACTGATTCTTAGTGGATGTTGTAGTCCATAGGCATCTACATCTATCCTCAATTAAGTATCAAAGTATCCAGTTCTCTAAACTCACCATACAAAATACAGCGAAATTAAGCTGTTATTTTATGCTGATACTCTGGAAGAGCTTGGTTCTTCCCCTTTTGAGCTAAATCATTCGTGCTACAACAGGCTGCAGCGTGGACTTACCACGTATAAAATGTACTCTTTTATTGTATTAAGTACTAAAACATTTAGAAACAGCATGGTAGCGATTACCTTATTTCCAGGGGTTGTTATTAATATTATATTATAATATACTTAGCAGTATAATAACATACATAATATATAGTATATACATCGAACATCGCGACAAAACTCGAAATAACATCTTTATCATCTGGATGACTGGCGGTCCACCACAGTGCGGTTTAAAAGAAGTTTTCTTCCTTTCACACCTTCTTGTGGAATCAAGTTCCACCAGAGACTTTTCCGGACCGATACGAATAGGGGACCTTCAAGAAAAGAGCCTACTCCTTTTTAAAAGGCAGGTTCATGGGCAGCGGCTTTTTATTTTGACTTACTCTAGGCTTAGACGTTAATATCTTTAAAATTTAATCATAAATATAATCGTAGAAAAAATATCTAGAAAATTATTTTAATATGGGGGCACCTCAACGTTTTGACATTGATTAATGTACTAAAACATTGTCACCTTTTTTACTTTGGTTTATTCACGGATGACTTTTGAGTGATTTACGAGAAGATACGACTTATTTTATTTCCGTAATAAAGTACTAAAAATATCATACATTGCGATTTTCAATATAAAAGATCGATGTGACCCGTACGTAATAAAATATGGGAAACTTGTTATTCTAATATATAAAATAAATATATGTCTGTTCGTATTTTATCCGCTTCAATACCGTTCATCAGATTGCGGTAAAACTTTGTGAACTTACTGCTTGGACTTGCGCTAAGGTTATAGGCATAGTCAGACCCGGTAGGTGGCGCTGTTGTAAAATCCAAATGTCAGGCTGCCAGTATGAAATAAAACTATAAGAATAACTTGTAACTATTAAATATTTTGTAATTCTGTTAAGTTATTAATAACAAGAAGATGTTGAACCGATATTGATGAGATCATAATTTAATATAAATCTAGTTCGGCATCTTTATCACTATTCGTTGTTTAAAATATCATCATAATGACAGTCCTTCACACTCCCGTTGTTAAACACACATTTCGCCCAGGAAATTCCACAAAATATTGTTCTGAGCTTTTACAGACATCTATCAAGTTTTTGACTTCATTCGCAAAATTATTCGATGCGAAATTAACCAACATTCCTCTAAAAATCATTTTATTCAACACTAGGACTTTAAGGCTATAAAGAATATTAAATGTTTTCCTTTTTAGTTTATTTTTTCTTATTATTTCTTTTACTGCGTTTGATATGTAATCACTGTCCCAAGGTTGATAGGCTAAGAATGCTTTTATGGTTAAATTCTGCTTTTGGTCTTACTCAGTACATGTTTTTTTTTAATTTTTTTTTATAGAATACTCGTAGGGGTAATAAGTGAATGCTGTGGCCCATAGACATCTGCACTTGTCCTCAATTAAGAATTAGATTGCAGACACACTGTCGCCCCTGAAAACTTAGTTAGAATGCCTCGTTTCCAATAAAAATGGTCTCCGGTTCTGTGCACTCACTATACAAAACACGACCACATTAAGGAGTTATTTTATGCCAGTATTCTGTAAGTGTCCTATGCTGGTCGGGCCGACCGATTCGTGCTACAACTATAATAGTTTTAGCTGCAACGTTGATCTCCCGCGTATATTTTAGTTCCAATAAAGAATAAATAAAAAAAATTCACTTCACTTTTGTCACATTTCGTTATAAAATTTTACACAAGAGAAGACCGCAACAATATCCAATCTACGGAACTGCATCTGACTAACTCAATGTTTTTGCAGCGCATCGCTTAATTGAAAACTTTTAATGGAAAACGTACATCGTTTTTCCAGCAGTAAACTAAAGCAAAAAGTGTTTTAAATCACCAGTTGATCGTTGACATCAAAAATAGGAATCATCGACGGGAAAACCAATCTTGCATCTCAGTCTTTCGTCCAAGCAACCAACCTGCCCACAATAAGAAGCAAAGATGTTCAACAACCGTATCACAAGATCCCCTGTAATTAAATACCCTGGTATCACAAGAATAACTTCAATGAAATTAACACCGAAGAACGACGTTAAGCATTTCATCGAAACCAATGGACCACCACTTCTTCTTCGCACCACACCTGTACAGGCAAGTTCGAAAGGAATTCAAAAACATGATTGAGCAAGGAATATGCCGTCCAAGCAAAAGCCCTTGGACATCACCACTTCAAATTGTACCGAAGAAGAATGGAGAATTACGAGTTTGTGTAGATTACAGAAGACTGAATTCTATTACCACTCCTGACCGCTACCCAATACCGCGAGCCAGGGATTTCACTCATCAACTGTCAGATAAGACTATATTCTCCACCATCGATCTCAACCAAGCTTACCAACAAATAAAAATACGCAACGAAGTTATAGAGAAGACAGCAATAATTACCCCAATGGGATTATTCGAATTCCCAAGAATGATCCCGGGATTAAAGAACAGAGGTCAAACTTTCCAAAGATTCATACACGAAGTACTTCATGGACTGGATTTCGTTTTCGCATTCATTGATGATCTTCTTGTCGCAAGTCCTGATAGAGAAACGTACGAAACCCATCTACGCACCATGCTACAGTGATTAGAAGACAACGGAATAACAATCAACCCTTCTAAATGCATATTTGGCCAACAAGAAGTTCAATTTCTTGGTTTCACCGTCAGCAAGGAAGGAAGCAAACCGCCTGCCGAAAAGTCAGAGCAATCATCGATTATGCGAAACCTAAAACTATCTAAGAGCTAAGGCGTTTTCTTGGGATGATAAATTTTTACAGAGAACACATACCTAAAGCCGCTGAAATCCAAGCACCACTTCACGCCTACCTTCATAACACGAAGATAAAAGATAAAACGTCAATCGAATGGAACGATGAAACCACGAAGGCATTTGAAGCTTGTAAAGTTGCGATCCAAAATGCAGCTTTGCTCGCTCACCCATCACACGAAGCAACCCTTGCTATCTTTAGCGACGCATCCGATATCTCAGCAGGAGCCGTTCTTCAACAATACAGCAATGGGAAATGGCAACCACTTGGCTATTTTTCGAAGAAGTTCTCCGATACACAAAGTAACTACAGTACATTTGACCGAGAGCTACTCGCTATTTACATGGCTATCTAGCACTTCAGAAAAACGTTCGAGGGTCGAAACCTGATCGTTTTTACCGACCACAAGCCATTAACATATGTACTTCCAAAGAAACCATCGCTATCGGAAACATCACGACGAGCAAGACAACTTATTTTCATAACTGAATTCACGACCGACATACGTCACATCAGCGGAAAGGACAACATAGTCGCCGACGCACTCAGTCGCATACCAATCGACAGTGCAACGTGCCCTACATCAATCGACTATCATAAGATCGCCGCAGCAAAAGACAGAGATAGCGACAACATAAAACATCTATCGAAGCAAAGTAGCTTCAAAAAAGTAGTCCATCAAACAAGTTACAATTCCAATGACGCATCTACCTGTATACTGTGAAGCCTCAACGACAACCATGCGACCATACCTACCAGAAGAATGTCGTCGCGAAGTCTTCAATACACTGCACGACATCAGTCATCCAGGTGTTAGAACAACAAGAAAACTCACAATTAATGAAAAATAACAATTCTTTTGGCCTTCAATGCAAGTGGATGTTGGCAACTGGGCGAAGCAATGCATTCAATGCCAAAAATGCAAAGTACAAGGGCATACATCAAGTAGCCTAGCTACATTTTCAGCTACGGAGAGATTCGAACACCTGCACGTTGACGTCGTTGGACCATTACCTACTTCACCGCAAGGACATAATTACCTCGTAACAATGATCGACAGAACAACAAGATGGCCAGAAGCAATACCTACGGATGAATCCATCGCGAAGATAATTTATGAAAATTGGATTACTCGTTTCGGATCACCTAAAACCATCACAACGGATCAAGGAAGAAACTTCGAAAGCAACCTATTTCTCAAACTTCTTCTAACAATGGGAATACAGAAGACACGTACACCAGCATACCATCCTCAATCAAACGGAATAATCGAACGATGGCATCGTACATTGGAGACCGCACTCAAAACTCGTTTATCTCAACATACAAAGTGGATTGATGAGTTACCTACAGTGCTATTTGGACTACGAACAACACCGCGTGCAGACACTAGTCTTATCGCCTCTCAGCTAACTTACGGCTGCAACATAAGACTGCCGTGTGACTTCTTCAGTTCAGCAGCGTCAAACAAACAAGAAATGGATTACGATTTCGTAACTCAACTCCGAGAATCAATCAAAAAAGCCTTATCGTCGAAATGCACCGAAGTGCAATCACACAGAAATAATAAATCAGTATTCATTCATAAAGATTTGAAAACATGCAAGCAAGTTTTTGTAAGAAATGACGCAGTAAAAAAACAATTTCAACCTACCTACGATGGACCTTATAAAGTATTAGAACGTAATAGCAAGACTTTTAAATTACAAATACCCGGAAGGAAATCTACGATTATATCGATTGACCGACTAAAGCCTTCCTATATTATTAACGAGGATACTTCAGAGGATTCATCATCATCATCAAAACCACCAGCGAGGAAGCTTGAATCTCCATCATCTACATCAACCCAGTTGAAACCTATTTTAAAAACTACGAGATACGGGCGAGTCGTCAAGCCTCCGGTACGCTTTCGCTAGGGGGAGAGTGATGTAGCAGCCAGGCTAACCAACCCTAAACGGGAATAAATAATATATACTCCGCTGCTACCATAACACAGAAGGCGAAAATAAAAAACATTTATTTCCTAACTATCCTCGGCTACTAAGATACTGCGGACTGCATATCGATAATTTGACGTATATATTTAACGTTCTTATAAAGAAACAAGAAGCAGCCGCAAATATCATTCAGCGCCACATCGTCTTCACACGCCGCTATCGTCACGTATCCGTCGACCTGAATTGTGAGCCGTTTCTTCAACGCCGCAGCTCGCTTCTTCTTGCTGTTCCGGAGTTGTATCCCACGCCGCCGCCGCTCGACAACTACGCACGCGCGCTTTTTTTTTGCGCCCGAAGCAATTAAAAGGCTACCCTATACGTAGGGGAGGCAGAAAATGCATTACGCATACCACGATAGCCGGTCTATCGTGGTTATGAGGGACTCACTGTCCTACCGGGGACCCTAAGTGATACCCTCTAAAAACCGTCTTTGGGGACAGGCAGCCGGATGATTAAGCTGTATTGTGCCTTGTCGTGAGCGACCCTCTTTTGGGAAAAGAGGGCGCATGAGGCTACGAGCCGCTGAGGGAGTGCCTACGAAGGCAAATTAATATTAGTTAATACAATAATTTAATTTAATTAGAGTTGGCCTGAGCCGCCAGGAGGCAGTTCAGGTCGTTTGTCAGTTTATTAGGCGGGTCCGAGAGAGAGTTTCTCGGCCTGCGGACTCGATAGCGAGAGGGGGTGGGGCTGCATAGGTAGCTGCCTCACGAATTAATTGGTTTGGGTGTGACTCTGAGGCTTTGAAGAAGTTCTCAGAGAGTTTTTTAAGAAATTGTTGAATTGTTGGGAGCTCTAGGTCCCGATGAACGTCGGCATTACGGACGTACCAAGGTGCGTTCGCAGCTCGACGACAGAAGAGGTTTTGAACTATTTGGAGTTCATTAATAATATTAGGGTTTGCGTGGGCAAAGACGGGGCCCGCGTAGAACATGACTGGTCGTATACAGACCTTATAAAGGGTACGCTTGTTTCAAAGGGACATTTTACTGTGTCGGCCCAACATACTGTTGAGCCTACTCAGATAAAACCGTGCGTGACGGGTTACTCTTTTGACGTGGGGCCTGAAAGTGAGCCCTGTGTCCAGAGTGACACCTAAATATTTGGAGGTCGTATGCCAGGGGACAGGGGTCCCTAGCATACGTATTGGTGGAGTGTTTTTGAGACAGCGTCGTTTATAATCGAAGTGAACGGCGGAGCTCTTCTCCGGGTTCACATCGATGCGCCATTTTTTGAACCAAGCTCCTAGGTCATCAACTGACTTTTGGATCTTGTTCCGTATGAAGGGCAGTGAGACACCTTTGCAGTAGATAGCAGTGTCGTCTGCGAAGAGGGAGAGCTGAACACCTTTCGACGGGATGGGAATGTCGTTGGTGAACAGGATGTACAGCAGAGGAGCAAGTACTGAGCCCTGAGGGACACCAGCCTTGATAGTCCGTTGTGAGGATAGCGTGCCTTCGTGTCTAAAACGAAAGGTACAATACTCTAGATAAGAGACCACGAGACGTACTAGGCGATCGGGGAGACCTATTTTGTATAGTTTGTAGATAAGGCCTGTATGCCAGACCTTATCGAAAGCTTTAGCTATGTCGAAAAAGACCGCGATGGTCTTATGACGACGAGGATAGAAACCGCTGAGGATATATTCCACAATGCGGTGAACTTGTTGGGGACATGAGTGTTGGGCTCGAAACCCGAATTGATGGGGAATGATAAGAGGGTCACCGTCTGTGGGAAACTGATAGCGCCTCATACGTGATTGGATGACTCTTTCGAAGAGCTTGCCCATTGCCTTGAGGAGGCTAATGGAGCGATGACTGGAGGGGGAGGTTAAGAGGCTTGCCTGGCTTGGGAATTCCAATCACAGTTGCCTCTTTCCACGTAGTGGGAAAGTAACTAAGGTTGAAGCAGGCGTTGAAGATAATAGATAAAAAGGTTAACACCTGCTCAGGAAAGTGTTTTACGGCTTGGTTGGAGATGCCATCCGCGTCCGGAGCCTTTTTGGGCTTAAGTCCTTTGATGAGGGATGAAATCTCATCATTGGACACAGAGATAGGTTCGGAGGCCGTAGGGGGTGAGTTCCGGCGGCGGACCTCATCCTCCACTGCCTGGACGTGTGAGGGGTCGACGGGTTGAGTGCTAGGAGAGCATTGTGCGGCAATGCTATCTGCAAAAGCACTCAGCCTTTTCCTCGTCCTCGAAGGCAACCGTGCCGTCGGGACGGGAGAGAGGGGGAGTGTGGGTGATAGCGTCTATGTGGAGGACTCTGGCCATCTGATAGTACGCTGTGTGAGATGGAGAGATATTCTCCATGAGTTTACTTTTTTCGAGGTCTCGAAATTCAGAGAGGCGGAAGCGGAGTTCTCGTTGAAGATGATTGGCCGCGCGCCTATATTCGGGGGTGGGATATTTTGCTGCTCTCCGGAAAGTAGCTTTTTTGGCTTTTAATATGTTGTTAATATGTAGGGGAAGCCCACTATTTTTAGCAACCGGGACGACCCTTTCGTTCTCCTTAAGGGAGGATTTAATAAGGGTGGAGAGTGAATCGACCGCGGTGTCGATTTTTTCGGGACTGTCTAAGTCCGACGGTAGGGAGATGGTAGAGTCCTGTGAGTCCAGAGCTTTAGCTAGGGACTCCTTGTATCCCTTCCAGTTAGTGAAGGTTTTCGTGTGTGTTGGGGGAGGTGGCTGATGGCCAAGAATGAGGGAGACCGGTCGGTGATCGGATCCTAGATCGTCTAGTGTCTCGATTGCTCTGAGGTTGAGAGAAACTCCTTGGAGTAACGCAAAATCTAGTACACCGGGGGGGCGTGATCGATGTTATCGGGAAAGTGAGTAACACCGAGGGGACTATGGACGGTAATATCAAGAGACTGCGTGATATCGAGCATTATCTTGCCACTAGGGGACGTAGTACGGCATGTCCATTCAGTATGCTTGGAGTTAAAATCTCCAAACATAATGACTGAATTGCCTAAAGATAAGATGGCCTCGAAAATCTTTTTTGAGTGGATGGGTTCCTAAAGGAATGTAACAGGAGGCTATGAGGATGGACTGATGTCCAGTCATAGCTAGCCTGCATACCGTGGCTTCCATGTTGGTAAGCTGCGGAGTAGAAATGGGCGAGCAATGAAGTGTCTTCTTGTAATAGATGGCCGTTCCGCCGCCTCGGCGGTCGGGTCTGTCGTTACGAAGAAGAGAGAAGTTTTAATAGAAAGGCCTTTAGTGTCCTTGGTTTTGAGATTAGTTTCCTGTAGGAGGAGGAAATTGGCTTCACGATTCCGAAGAAAGAGCTTAAGCTCTGGGAGGTTATTTCGCAAACCGCGAATATTAAATGATACAAGCGATAAACCCTTAGGTTTGATACGACCGTGAGATTTTGGTAGATTAATTTACTCTGGCATTGAAGTTAAGTTAATTAGGTTAACTTAACTTACAACGCTAACAGGAGATTATTATGTTCTGCAAGAACGAGGAGCCGTTCTTGGGGGGACTTAGCAGCGCGCAGTTTTCGTGCTACTACCGTTATTTCCCTGATGTCTATATTCCTGATAGCGGAATAAAGTGTGTTGTAATCATCAGGTGTGGGCTCTGCCTCATGGGAGTAGGAGGTTGTCCGCGGTGGGTCCGCCTTTTTGGGGCCCCAGGGGAAGACTGGAGGCTGCATGGGCTTGGAGAAGCCCGGAGGGGGCCGAATTATGCCCTGAGGGGGCCTAGGGGGACCCTGAGGGGGCCGAGAGAAGCCCTGGATGGGCTGAGAAGGACCTTGACGGGGCCGTTGGTAGAGGGCCGGGAATGAGCGGTCATTGACCGGCGGTGGAGCTTGCCTACTGGGGCGAGGTTGAGGCGCGGGGCGGGGGCAGCCCTTGTAGTTAGCCGGGTGGCCTGTCTGTTTGCACAAGACACATGCGGGCGGGGATTCGGGTCTTTGGGCCGGGGGCACTCTTTAGTGTTGTGGGGTTCGAGGCACTTAACGCACCTGGGTGGGGCGGCGCAGTTGGCCGCCGCATGACCATATAGTTGGCAGCGGTGGCACTGCGCCGGGAATCCGGGCCTATGTGGGGGCTCAACCTTCACTCTCGACAGGCCACACACTGTGCGTACCTGCCGGAAGATGGCTTTTGCCTCCGGCACATTGGATAGTATGACTAGGGCAAGGTTGAATCTCTTGCCCGTTCTATTGTGCATTTTGTGCACGGCTTCCACGGGAAAGCCTTGGGACTTAAGGTCCTCAAGTATCTCCTCGTTGGAGAATTCGAAAGGGACGCCTCGGATGACGGCCCTGACTTTACGCTCTTCCGGGAGAGCGTATGTGTGATATGAGACTCTTTCGGCAGTGAATAGCCTGGTGAGTTGACGATAGCCTGGTGAGTTGGCGTGGACCTGCATGACTTTTATAGCCCGGTCCAGCGACGTAGCTACGTGAAGATAACACGAGTCTCACGCCGGCAAACGATACGTACATAATAGTTGTGTATTTTGGTTAATCTTCATTGGTCACAATATAAGCATTATAATTGGCTAGGGAAAATAAAAATTGTTACCATTGGTAAACCAACAACGTAGCCGGCCATATAAATATAGGCAAGGTTGACGCAAATATATTCCATTCCACATTCTACATTCATACTCCATTCGGCTTTAGTAGTTTCATTTCTCCACCTTAAAACCACTCGGAGTCTGTTAATAGTGGCCGCATACCACCACTATTACAAAAGTTATGCTTTTAGTATTTTGTATATAAAATTGATCTGAGAAATAATCTGACAGTCCACCCGCTGGTGAGTGACAACTGCAGTCCCACATGCAACCAACTTCAAACAAATAAGGCTACTCTGTGTTGTCACCTCTGAGGACTAAAAATGAATTATTTTCATAAAAGCATAAACACTCACGCCTGTCACCCAGAGGGGTAGGCAGAGACCACGGACTTTGACACGGTCCTGACATATCTCTTTCGCCTCCTTTACATCCATATATCTACCCATACAAGCTCGTCGGTTAAGGGTACTTTTAACGTGGCCCATTTTCAAAATATCGCCAATTTGGTCGATAAGCTTTTTTTCTAGGGCGTCCCTTCCCAACTCTGCCGTTCACATCTGCCATATAAATTTGTTTTGTCACTCTTTCCTCATTCATACTTTCTACATGACCAAACCACCGAAGCATTCCCTTTCTTAATCCTGGTCGTTGTACCAGGATTATCTTGCATACCACATTTATCTCTTATCATGCAATTTCTCATCCTGTCATTCAGATTTAACCCTAGCATACTCCTTAAGGACCGCATTTCTACAGCATTTATTCTACTTTCGTGCTTCTTCTGCCACACCCAGCTTTGACTACCATACATTAAAGTAGGGACTAACACAGCATTATGAATTACCATACGTGCCTTTTTTGATACATTCAGGTTCTTCACAGTAGAGTGTAGTGCCCATTCACTCTATTCCCTGCATTTACTCGCCGTTCTATATCCTTATCATATCTACCATCCCTGCTAAATACACATCCCAAATACACAAACTCATCCACTTCCGACGGGCTTCCGCAATCCACTTTTCGCCCCTCCGGGAGACAGAACGTGACGGGCGGACCTCGTCGCCGGTTTTTTCTCCCGGAGATACTTCGCACCCCTGCCCCATTAAAGGGGCGCCTGGAACTCGGGGCCATTTCTTTTATCTCCTGACTCATGGTGCGAACAAGCGGTGGCGGTAGATTTTACCTAGCCTAGTCTATTTTTTTTTCGGCTTTGTCGCTCGTTTAGCACCACCCGGGGGGATACGTGTAGGGTGGGCCTAAGGTTTGCTGGTCGAAGCCTACGGACGCGAGCGACTCATCCCCTTATTTTCAGCTTGTTATTATACTGGAACTCTGTACACTTCGGACCGAAACAGAGCAATGTACTACGTACCGCTGTTTAGCGGCAGAAATTGGTGAAATGCGCTATCTATAATTATACTAGAGATCCACCCCGGCTTTGCCAGGATGAGATCTATTAAATAGATTTAAGATATTCCAAGACCATGCATTTCTCAATTTATCGTTTTTTTATTATTCAATTTTTTAGTTAAAAAGGAGTTTGAAAAAGAGAACTCCGAGTAAAGACGCATTGTCACTACTGAAGACTTAGATATAATGTCTCTTTTCAAGTAATATTAAAAAAAACTTTAACTTGGTAGAATACCAGTGAGTGTTTTTTTTTTTTGGTTAAGACACCCATTCGTGCTGCAACGTTAAATATAAAGAATTCCAGATTTTGAACTACATCCCATAAAAAGTTAAGATTATATGAGGTAGAGTCGTGCTGCAGCTATATATTTGTAGCAGGATTAAGTCAGGAGCACGCTCTCATACCAGCTTAGAAAAGTTTCGTATGGTGGGTGTACATAACCGGAGACTCTTTTTCCTGGAAAGGAGGCAGTCTATCATAGTCCTTAGTGGTGACAACGCATCGATGATACCTTTTGAGCATCCACGATATAAGGTCAGCGATATGCTCAAAAAGGTACACTTTAATCATCTAACCATCTACTGTACCCGATTAATATAAGCAAGAGTCAAATCTACCTCATGATTGGTTAAGGCTACAAAAAGTTTGTTTTAATTCTGTTTCTAAATGTTTTCATAACGATTGTTTATACAATGAAAACGAATGTTATGTTGTAAGTTATGCTTTTAAAGATTCCGTTTAGTTTCTTACAAATTTTCCCAGAACAGAGGTTTTTTCCAAACCAGTAATAACAAACCCAGATTAATTCATAAGTAGAACAGGATTTTTACCATTCATAAACTGTCTGCAACTAGCGGCTACCTACGGTTTTAGTGACAACGGTGTTTACACTTACACCTTGTATAAACGTACAGGTACTTGAATACTACGGTTGAGTTTGGTAAGGTTAATGATTGAGGAGGACATGCAGATTTTCATTCACAGCCAAGCACATGATAAATCAGTCTTTAAAATTGCAATTAAAAATTTTATTGGTGTCAGCGCAGACCAAATCTAGGTTGCTTACTGTGCAATTTACAGCGAGCATAATGATTTCTTATATTTACGCGAACACTACACATTGAAATAATACTAGTTTTTACGGAATTTATCGCGTATATTTAACTTTTTAATTACCCAACGTTTCGAGAGCTTTACAGCACCCATGGTCACGGGAAGGACTGAGATGTTCAACGTCCAGCTGTCATAGTTAACCGCGGTTACCATAGATTAAAATTTAACTTTTGTTCCGATCTACACAGTATGAACTTATGGTATCATGGAGTCTTGCAGTTGTATGCTTGGGTTGGGATTTAATTTTATTTATTATAGGATCCCAAGCAGATGGTAGCACCCAGCCATCTTCTCTATTGAAATTAGGATGTTTTTTGATTTCAATAGCCTCGCGAATCATCCTTGGAAGGAATCGGTGTTCTTTAGCGAGGATTTGTGGTCTATCAAATCTGATGTAGTGACGGGGGGCGATCCTGTACATGTTCACAGACTGCAGACTTCCCGGAGCGTCGATTCTTCACATCAGCTATATGTTCTTTGACGCGGGTTTTAATGGATCTTTTAGTTTGTCCTATGTAGGAGAGACCACATTCACAATCAAGCTTGTACACTCCTGCATCTTGCAGAGGGACGTTACACTTGACTGATGGTAAAAACTGACCAATCTTCTTCGGCGGCTTGAAGTATGTTTTGATGGAAGCGCGCTTCAAGATGTAGCCAATCTTGTCAGTGACTCCTCTAACATATGGCAGTACAGCAGGTACACGCTCGACTGTGGCCGGCTTCACTCGTTCTCTGTGACGTAGGCGCGGGACCCGAAGCTTGTTGTCATGCAAAACTTGCTTGACATGTTGGAGCTCGGCAGCCAGGTGTTTACTGTCACAGATCCCTCGTGCTCTCTGAAACAAAAATTTTACCCACGGTAGCTAACTGTGAAGGATGGTGGTGAGAATCACCGTTTAAATATCTATCTGTATGGGTCTTTTTTTTATACACAGTATGGCTCAAGGTGTTATCAGGATTCCGAATTACTAACACATCTAGAAAAGCTAAGGAATTGTTTGCCTCTAACTCCATTGTGAACTGAATTTTAGAATTTATAGAGTTAAGATGGTCTAAAAATGCAGTTACGTCTAAAGGTAGAATTGTGAAAGTGTCGTCTACGTACCGCTTGTAGAAACTTGGATTTATGGGAGAAGTAAGCGGCTTTCTCCTCAAAGTCTTCCATGAATATGTCGGCGACAATGGGAGATACAGGTGAGCCCATCGCCACACCATCTACTTGCTTGTAGAACTCCTCCTTCCACAATAGGTAGCCAGATGTAAGGCAGTGTCTGAGTAATACTGCATATTCTACGGGCATGTTGTTTTCTTCCAGCCTTCTAGTTACAATTGAGATGCAGTCTTCAACAGGTAAGCATGTAAACAATGACTGCACATCAAAACTGACCATAGTTTCATTGTCTGCCAGACGTAGGTCTTTAATCTCGCTGACAAAATGGTAGGAATCCTTTATGTGTGCTCTTGTATGTCCCCTGAGCGGTGAGAGTATTTTCGCTAAGTGTTGAGCCAATCTGTAAGTTGGTGAATCGATTTGGCTTACTATGGGGCGTAATGGAGCATTGGCCTTGTGTATTTTTGGTAACCCATACAACTTTGGTGATTTGGCGCACGTAGGTATTATCCATTTTACGTCCAGATTTAATTTTTCGGAGTGTTTCTTTATGAGGTCACTAGTTGTTTTTAGTGTGCTATTTGTTGGGTCGTTTTTAACCTTTTTATAAGTACTTACATCCGACAAAAGTTCTTGTATTTTAGAATTATAATCTGACGTATCCATGACTACCGTGGCGTTTCCCTTATCTGCGCGGAGAATCGTAAGTTCTGGTTTATTGCGTAGGTTCTTTAACGCTATAAATTCGTCTCTGGGAAGATTCGGTTTAGGCACTGAACATCGACGTAACATAGACGAAATGTCTTGACGTATCGCCTCCAAATCTTCTTTCCGCATATTGTTTTTAAATAAACAGTCCTCGACACTACAGATAATTTCTTCGTACGGTAATCTGCGTGGAGTTATAGCGTAATTTAGTCCTTTGGATAAAACCTTTATTGTTGCATCATCCAGTGTTTGTTTTGACAGATTATAGAACGCGATTAATCTATGATCTGTGTTTGTCAATGGTTGCTTTTGGTTCTGGCATTGATTCGGATGTTTGACATTTGATTTGGCCGTTAATTTTTGATATTTTTCTATATGTTTGTTCTTGCATTCGTTATATTTACTAATTTCGCGTTTATTTAATGTTTCCATGCAAAAATTATAATCAAACGTCGTTAAAACTTTCTTTAATTCACTGGATGATGTGTCTATGGATTTATTGATGTCATATTGATCGGAACGTTTATTGATGTCATATTGATTGGATTACCGCCCGTAACAACTTTTTTTACTCGCCAAGACTAAGCGCGCAAGATATCTAAATAAATAATAAATAAATAAGCCTTTTATTTCTCATTTTCCATGCTGTTTTACAATAGATATTATATGTTTACATGCAACAATAATAAACAAATCATAACATACTAACAAATCATTTACATCATTAATTCATATTTAGTTACATAATTAATTTGAATTTGCAATTTTTAATGTTTAATATAATTTATATAATTTAAAAATGTCGGCGCAAGATATCTAACAGCCTTAAATTTCTTGAAGAGATGCCGTGACCATAATCTCATTCCTACGTGTGTCAAAATATCCACCAAAAAGGACATTCGAGGAAGCGCTAAGATCTTAAATCAGGCGAGTAAAAAAGTTGTTACGGGCGGTAATCCAACAAAAACGCTCCGATCTATATGACATCAATAAATCCATAGACACATCATCCAGTGAATTAAAGAAAGTTTTAACGACGTTTGATTATAATTTTTGCATGGAAACATTAAATAAACGCGAAATTAGTAAATATAACGAATGCAAAAACAAACATATAGAAAAATATCAAAAATTAACGGCCAAATCAAATGTCAAACATCCGAATCAATGCCAGAACCAAAAGCAACCATTGACAAACACAGATCATAGATTAATCGCGTTCTATAATCTGTCAAAACAAACACTGGATGATGCAACAATAAAGGTTTTATCCAAAGGACTAAATTACGCTATAACTCCACGCAGATTACCGTACGAAGAAATTATCTGTAGTGTCGAGGACTGTTTATTTAAAAACAATATGCGGAAAGAAGATTTGGAGGCGATACGTCAAGACATTTCGTCTATGTTACGTCGATGTTCAGTGCCTAAACCGAATCTTCCCAGAGACGAATTTATAGCGTTAAAGAACCTACGCAATAAACCAGAACTTACGATTCTCCGCGCAGATAAGGGAAACGCCACGGTAGTCATGGATACGTCAGATTATAATTCTAAAATACAAGAACTTTTGTCGGATGTAAGTACTTATAAAAAGGTTAAAAACGACCCAACAAATAGCACACTAAAAACAACTAGTGACCTCATAAAGAAACACTCCGAAAAATTAAATCTGGACGTAAAATGGATAATACCTACGTGCGCCAAATCACCAAAGTTGTATGGGTTACCAAAAATACACAAGGCCAATGCTCCATTACGCCCCATAGTGAGCCAAATCGATTCACCAACTTACAGATTGGCTCAACACTTAGCGAAAATACTCTCACCGCTCAGGGGACATACAAGAGCACACATAAAGGATTCCTACCATTTTGTCAGCGAGATTAAAGACCTACGTCTGGCAGACAATGAAACTATGGTCAGTTTTGATGTGCAGTCATTGTTTACATGCTTACCTGTTGAAGACTGCATCTCAATTGTAACTAGAAGGCTGGAAGAAAACAACATGCCCGTAGAATATGCAGTATTACTCAGACACTGCCTTACATCTGGCTACCTATTGTGGAAGGAGGAGTTCTACAAGCAAGTAGATGGTGTGGCGATGGGCTCACCTGTATCTCCCATTGTCGCCGACATATTCATGGAAGACTTTGAGGAGAAAGCCCTGCTTACTTCTCCCATAAATCCAAGTTTCTACAAGCGGTACGTAGACGACACTTTCACAATTCTACCTTTAGATAACGTAACTGCATTTTTAGACCATCTTAACTCTATAAATTCTAAAATTCAGTTCACAATGGAGTTAGAGGCAAACAATTCCTTAGCTTTTCTAGATGTGTTAGTAATTCGGAATCCTGATAACACCTTGAGCCATACTGTGTATAAAAAAAGACCCATACAGATAGATATTTAAACGGTGATTCTCACCACCATCCTTCACAGTTAGCTACCGTGGGTAAAATTTTTGTTTCAGAGAGCACGAGGGATCTGTGACAGTAAACACCTGGCTGCCGAGCTCCAACATGTCAAGCAAGTTTTGCATGACAACAAGCTTCGGGTCCCGCGCCTACGTCACAGAGAACGAGTGAAGCCGGCCACAGTCGAGCGTGTACCTGCTGTACTGCCATATGTTAGAGGAGTCACTGACAAGATTGGCTACATCTTGAAGCGCGCTTCCATCAAAACATACTTCAAGCCGCCGAAGAAGATTGGTCAGTTTTTACCATCAGTCAAGTGTAACGTCCCTCTGCAAGATGCAGGAGTGTACAAGCTTGATTGTGAATGTGGTCTCTCCTACATAGGACAAACTAAAAGATCCATTAAAACCCGCGTCAAAGAACATATAGCTGATGTGAAGAATCGACGCTCCGGGAAGTCTGCAGTCTGTGAACATGTACAGGATCGCCCCCGTCACTACATCAGATTTGATAGACCACAAATCCTCGCTAAAGAACACCGATTCCTTCCAAGGATGATTCGCGAGGCTATTGAAATCAAAAAACATCCTAATTTCAATAGAGAAGATGGCTGGGTGCTACCATCTGCTTGGGATCCTATAATAAATAAAATTAAATCCCAACCCAAGCATACAACTGCAAGACTCCATGATACCATAAGTTCATACTGTGTAGATCGGAACAAAAAGTTAAATTTTAATCTATGGTAACCGCGGTTAACTATGACAGCTGGACGTTGAACATCTCAGTCCTTCCCGTGACCATGGGTGCTGTAAAGCTCTCGAAACGTCGGGTAATTAAAAAGTTAAATATACGCGATAAATTCCGTAAAAACTAGTATTATTACAGCGAGCACTTAAACTTTGAGCAACCACGGCTCTTACCGTTATGGGATTGCAAAAAAATATAATTCCATATTATGTCAAACACTTCTGTGTATACTACTAGAGGTCTTGCGGTCTTAGTACTTTACGCACTGAGTTACGGTTAATTCTGCTTAACTCCTTTAGTCGACTACGAGTGGACGAACAAATAATTTTTTATTTTGTAAACCGCAACCATAGCTTTCGAAAACCTAACACTGATTTTATTCAATGTGACTAAAAAAACGTTGTCATTATTGATTTGCGCACGTTGTCAACGTGATTTGACGTTTAATTTTTTATATTTGCCTAAAAACAGTAACTTTTTGTAAATAAAAATTCAATAGCGTGGCATATTTACTGTGTCAGTTACCCACGTAAAATTGTTAGGTTTTAATGTTTAGATTCGTAAACCCAATTTATTACGCCTGCGTTGCAAGCAAAAACAATAACTGAACGAGCTTGTTCTTAAGAACAAAGAAAGCCTTTTAAGTGCAGAGCAAATGATGTTAGAGTCGCGGATGTAAGTGTCTGTACCGTATGAATATGAAGGTTACGTTCAACTTGTTTAGTTCATTCCTTGGAAAGTAATTTCACTGTTTTTTGTTGTGGTCTCCATTTAAATATGTTGTAGCTTAACTCAATTTATAAATATAATAAATTTAGAAGTATCCACCCATTAAGATCGATAGATAGAGAACTATATACACAATTGTCGAATTCTCCTTATAATAAAGCCGACAAACGAGCACACAGACCCCCTGATTCCTAGTGGATGTTGTAGTCCATAGGCATCTACATCTATCCTCAATTAAGTGTCAAAGTATCCAGTTCTCTAAACTCACCATACAAAACATAGCAGCATTAAGCTGGTATTTTATGCTGGTACTGTGTAAGAGCGTGGTTCTTCCCCTTTCGAGCTGACTCATACTTGCTACAACTAGCTGCAGCGTGGACTTACCACGTATAAAATGTACTCTTTTATTGTATTAAGTACTAAAACATTTAGAAACAGCACGGTAGCGATTACCTTATTTCCAGGGGTTGTTATTAGTATTATATTATAATATACTTAGCAGTATAATAACATACATAATATATAGTATATACATCGAACATCGCGACAAAACTCGAGATAACATCCTTACCATCTGGATGACTGGCGGTCCACCACAGTGCGGTTTAAAAGAAGTTTTCTTCCTTTCACACCTTCTTGTGGAATCAAGTTCCACCAGAGACTTTTCCGGAGCGATACGAATAGGGGACCTTCAATAAAAGAGCCTACTCCTTTTTTAAAAGGCCGGTTCATGGGCAACTGCTTTTTATTTTGACTTACTCTAGGCTTAGACGTTAATATCTTTAAAATTTTATCATTAATATAATCGTAGAACCAATATCTAGAAAATTATTTTAATATGGGGGCACATCAACGTTTTGACATTGATTAATGTACTAAAAGATTGTCTGCTTTGTTACTTTGGTTTATTCAGAGATGGCTTTTGAGTGATTTACGCGAAGATACGACTTATTTCCGTAATAAAGTACTAAAAAAATCTTATATTGCGATTTTCAATATAAAAGATGGATGCGACCCGTACGTAATAAAATATGGGAAACTTGTTATTCTAATATATAAAATAAATATATGTCTGTTCGTATTTTATCCGCTTCAATACCGTACATCAGATTGCGGTAAAACTTTGTGAACTTATTGCTTGGACTTGCGCTAAGGTTATAGGCATAGTCAGACCCGGTAGGTGGCGCTGCTGTGAATCCAAATGTCCCCCGTGCGAACCCGGGACAGACCGCCAGTATGAAATAAAACTGTGAGAATAACTTGTTACTTTTTAATATTTTGTAATTCCGTTAAGTCATTAATAACAAGAAGATGTTGAACCGATATTCAGATCATAATTTCATATAAATCTAGTACGGCGTTTTTATCACTATTCGTTGTTTGAAAATAATCATCATGACAGTCTTTCACACTCCCATTGCTGAACATACATTTCGCCCAGAAAATATCACAACACGTAGTCCTGAGCTTTTCCAGACATCTATGAAGTTTTTGACTTCATTCGCAAAATATTGGAGAAACATTCCTCTAAAAATCATATCACTCAACTCTAATACTCTAAGGCTATATAGAATATTAAATGTTTTCTTGTTAGTTTATTTTTGCTTTTCTTTTACTGCATTCGAAATGTAATCACTGTCGCAAGGTTGATAGTCCAGGCTTTACTGTTGCTTTAGCGTTGAATTCTGCTTTTATTCCTACTGAGTACATGTTTTCTTATATAATAGTCGTAAGGGTAACAAATGAATGCTGTGGCCTAAAAAACTAAGTTAAAATGCCTCGTTTCCAATAAAAATTGTCTTCGGTTCCTTGCACTCACTATATAAAACACAATAACATTAGCTAGGAGCTATTTTATGCCGGTAGTCTGTTAGAGTGGCCTACGCTGTTCGAGCTGACCCATTCGTACTACAATCATAATAGTTTTAGCTGCCACGTTGATCTCCCGCGTATATTTTAGGTTCAATAAAGAATAATGAAAGTTTTCACTTCACTTTTGGCACATTTTGTTATAAAATTTTATACAAAAAAGACCGGAACAATATTCCAATCTACGGAACTGCTACTGACTAACTCAATGTTTTTGCAGTGAACCGCTTAATTGAAAACTTTTAATGGAAAACGCACATCGTGTTCCCGGCAGTAAACTAAAACAAAAAGTGTTTTAAAAGTTATGGTTTTAGTATTGTTTACATAAAATTAAACTGAGAAGTGATATTACAGTCCACCTGCTGGTTAGTGATAACTGCAGTCCCTCATGCAACCAACTTCAAACAAAGAAGGCTACTCTGTGTTGTCACCTCTGAGGACTAAGATTGAATTATTTTCAGTTTGTTATTATACTGGAACTCTATACCCTTCGGACCGAAACAGAGCATTGCACGACTACGCATCGATGATAGATGTAGATGTATATGGACCAGAGCATCCACGATATAAGGTCAACGATATGCTCAAAAAAGGAACACTTTAATCATCTAACCACCTACTATACCCGATGAATATAAGCAAGAGTCAAATCTACCTCTTGATTGGTTAAGGCTACAAAGGGTTTGTTTTAATGCTGTTTCTAAATGTTTTCAAAACAATTGCATAAATGTTATATAGTAAGTTATGCTTTTAAAGGTTCCGCTGGGTTTCTTACTAGTTTTTCCCAGGACAGAGGTTTCTTCTAAACCAGTAATAACAAACCCCGATGAATTCATAAGTAGAACAGGAGTCTTACCATTCATAAACTGTTTGTAACTGTCCATAAACAGATTGAGCATAGAAAATTTAGAAAGAACGACGTCATTATTTTCATTCACAGGTATAGACCAAACGTCGGTGCCTCTTCGCTAGACGGATTAAAGATTTGTGTAAGGCAGCTTGTAGTAACTGGATGGTTGATGTCGAAGATCGAACAATTCTCGTATCGTCGCATCCTGATAATGGTGATAGGTGTAGATGGGTCATACACAAAACGTAGTTTGGGATTTGGGTAATTTTATATCCTTTCATATTTTACCAAAATCAATTTATTCCGAAAGATAAGCTCTCAAATAGGGAAATGATAACAAAAAACTAGATCGTTTGAGCTTTTTATCAAAAATACGAAATAAATAAAAACTTTAAACATAAATCAGGTCCACAGAAGTGACGTAATTGTCTACAGAAGAGAAAATAATCGTTATTTTACCTAAAAAAGGGTAATATTTACGCTTTGAAATTAATATTTCTACTCTTCTTAGTATAGTTATTTAAAAAAAAAACACTAAAAGTGTAAAACTAGGAAGTTTTATTTAATTTGACAACAATTAAAACAATATTTTTCCGTACAACCACAGAAGTGACGAAATTATTGTCCACAGAAAATAAAATATTTGTTAATCTTATCATAATATGATTTTTATCATTTAAAAATCATTAAGGCTATTCTCAATTTTAGATAAATAATCAATAACACTTAAAAACTAGTCACTTTGGCTTAATTTTACTAAAATAACACTTAAAAGTAAGGATTATCCTTACCACAACAGAACTAATACTTATAGTTACACAAATTACAAAAATAATATGTTAATTACTACTAATAAAGAAACGATTCCGTCTTATTTAGAAGAAAATAACTAATCATCATTATTTTCATAAAAATCCTGCAAAAAGTTTCATAAAATTTTATCAATAATTATATAAAAATTTATTTATTAGCGATTTCATTATTTTCGCCACTATCGAATTTCTTTTTTATTCATTTAGTTTTCTTTGGTCTTTTAGGTTTATTAGGTGATGGTGGATTATCCGATTCATCGCTGGAGCTCCGGGTAAAGAATCTTTTTCTGATCGGTTGAGGTAACAAAGCTTTAAAACTTTTACGTTTCTCAAATGAAGTAAAATCATTAGTCATCGTTAGAGCTACGGCAGAAAAACCGTTTGTTGTTATTTGGGGTCTCATGATTGTTGAAGTTTTAGATATTTTCGGTGATGATGGGAAAAAATCATCAACGTTTAGGCGTTTCTTTGGAGTTTCTATAAGACAATTTAATGACGGCAGAGATGGTGTTTGAATTAAAGATGGCGTACTTGGTCCAGATACACTGGAGGCTGCAGCCGTTCTAGGAGAAGAAGCTCGGCTTGATGAAGGTATCCCAACTGGAGAATAAGTAAGAGTATGCTCTGGAGTATGGGCGTCAGGCGATAATTGTACAAGTATGGGATTTGCGACTAGTTGAACTTGTATTATTCCCATCTAAAAATGTTGCTTTTAATCCTTCAATTGGCGCCTGTTACGGACTACTACTACACGGATACTCGTGGGAAAAAAAAGAGCGCGAAGAGCATGAACTTGATGGTGGAGTATTTTCGCTTAGCATATTTAATCTTTCTTGTAACTTTTTTTTCTGTCACGTCTAAGTTTCGACTTTTTGCTCTACATTATTCTTTTAGCGTGATATACTTATTTTAATTAAAACTTCTTCTTTCTTTTTATGGTATCTTTCACAGCCTTTCTTCCATCTTTCTTCTAAGGAAACTTAATCAAGTCTTGCCCTAGCTCGGCGCATGCTTAATTTTTTTTTGTTCACGACGCGCTTTTTCTTTGGTTTCGCACTTAAATTTAATTTAATTCTGCTTGAACGTGGTATATTTTCAAAATCAGCTGTAGCAAATAAGCCTCACTTTCAGGACACGCCAAGTATAAAACGTTAAAATATTAAAATTAATATTTCATAATGCTATAACTAAATGTAACACTTAAGTACTTTACGTACCTATAAATGATATTAAACCCAAGCAATAAAACCTCCTATTATATTTTTAAGTGAGAAAAGTACACTTGATCTATAACAATTAGAGAATATTTTGAAAAAAAAAATTAAAAAAGCAGCGTAAACTTTTCTTCAGAAAATATTAAAGCCGAATAACAGAGCTACTAGGTGTTACCAGTTAAAAGTTTTAACGAGAAATGGTAGTTTTTAAACGAATTTACCAAGTGTGATTTTTATGTCAACAGAAGAGATCTAAAATCATATAACCGACAGTTATATATGTATGTCGTTGATTTTCTCGAACAGTCCACAGAAGGGGAACATCGTGAAATTGATTTCATTTTTGGCACAAAAAAAAATTCAAATATTATTTTTTTAATTAAGCACCAAGGTTTCGAAATATTGATTCTTACATGTCTAGTGTCTAGAAAAGAAATGCTAATCAAACAGTTTTTATTTTCAATCTGAACTGGCTTATGTGTATCACCCACATACATAAAGAAAATAGCAAAGTTGTCTTGAAACCTAGATTAATAGCAACACGTTCGATTACCTTACGAAAATGCAGGACTTTAAAGAAAACGATATATCGATTCTTAAAAGTGTGCAATGCGAATTTAAATATTTCATCGTAGTCCTGACAGGGGTGACAACTTATATGCATTTTAATTCTTAATTGATGTTAGATGGAGATTCTTAACTCCCGTATCGTCCCTTTACCGTTAAAAAAGTTTAAGTTAAAGTTACAGCCTATATACGTCCCATAGCTGTGCATCATCACCTCCTTTCATTTCTGAGAGGCTTTTAGAGCAAGGAAATTTTTTTTATTTTATTTCTTGGACATGCAAATTTTTCTTCACAGCCGAGCACATGATAAATCAGCCTTAAAAATTGCAATTAATAACTTTATTGGTGTCAGTGGAAATCGAATCTTGGTTGCTCGCCTACTGTGCAATTTACAGCGCGCACTTAAACTTTGAGCTACCACGGCTCTAACCATTATGGAACTGCAAGACGGGTCCTGCGGTCTTAGTACATTGCGCACTGAGTTATGGTTAATTCTGCTTAAATCCTTTAGTCGACTACGAGTGGACGAACAAATATTTTTTTTTCTTTTGTAAACCGCAACCATTGTTTTCGATACTGATTTTGTACACTATTACTATTTATTTTTTTTTATTATTTTTTTTTATTACTACTATAGATAGATCCCGGACTTTGCGTGATACTTCTCAAATGAACAAAAATTTATTTTTCTATTTTTGTTATGTTTTCCTAAAAACATAAATATCAATTCTTTATGAAAGAAAAAGAAAATTTATAAAAGTGATTATTTCAAATTTTGTTTTTTTAATTTTAATTTGTTTTTTAACATATTTATTTTAAGCAATTTTTACGCATGCCACAAAAGGCAAAACATGTGGAAACAAATATTGACTCTGTATCCATTCGTCTGTACCCATGTTTTAGCGAAATAAATGATTTGATTTGATTTGATTTGAAAAAAAAAAACAATGTGAACGTGGTGATTATTGATTTGCGAACTTTGTCAACGTGATTTGAAGTTTAGTTTTTTTATATTTGCCTTAAAACAGTAACTTCTTGTAAATAAAATTTAATAGCGTGGCATATTTACTGCGTCAGTTACCCGCGTAAAATTGTTTGGTTTAAAGTCTATATTCGTAAACCCAATTCATTACGTCTGCGTTGCAAGCAAAAATAACTACTGAACGAGCTTGTTCTTAAGAATAAAGAAAGCCTGTTAAGTGCAGAGCAAATGATGTTAGAGCCCCGAATAGATAGCTAGATAGCTTATTTCGTTCCTTGGAAAGTAGTTTCACCATTCCGCGTTGTGGTCTCCATCTAAATATGTTTTAGCTTAATTAAATTTATAATTGTAATAAATTCAGAAGTATCCACCTATTCAGATTGATAAATAGAGAACTATATACAAAATTGTCAAATTCTCCTTAGAATAAAGCCGACAAACAACCACACATTCCTCTATTCTCGATTAAGAATCAAAATGCAGATGCGTTGTCACCCCTGAGGACTGAGATAGAACGCCTTGTTTCCAGTTAATAGGGTCTCCGGTTCTCTACATTCACCATACAAAGCACAGCAGCATTAAGCTGCTACTTTACGCTGATCTTCTGCAAGAGCGCAGTCCTTCCCCTGTCAAGCCACCATGTGCTCGGTAATGCAGGAAAGTTCGTGAGAAAACCTGTTTGTCTGACAATTTAAATATTTGTGAGACATTGATTTAATCTATGAGAAGGCTTATATTGAGCTGTGGAATTGTGAAAACGGTAAAGACATCTAATGTCCCTTAGTTACAGCAAACGGTACAAGCTAATTGGTCCATACTCCCTCAGAAAAAAAGGAGACCTGTACCCAACACGGAACGAATGTAGGCAATTTTTTTTCTTTGGTAATGGATTCGTTCTCATATAATTTTGCTGGTTTCAAGTTCATTAAGAATTATCCTTTCAAATAATTTGTTTCAAAACTGCTTCACATTATTGATGCGTCATTTTCCGAAGATTTTAACGGCAGCTTGAGCCAGCAGATGCCAGCCAATCGATGACGAAAGTATCTCAAGGCAACTAAGCGACTTTTTGTCTTGATGTTCACGTCACAATCGGAGGACTAGTTTCATTATTTTCTCTAATAGTTCACATGCACAGATATTCAAAACACAAAACCTACCATCTAACCACTTTGACATAGTTAAATCCACTTCTAACCATTATTTAACCAATAATACAGAAGCAACCATCTGCAACCGGTCACGTTCCCGCCAAAACAACGTACTGTAACATTTACATTACACAGTAGATAAAACGGGTCGGGTCTAAAAAGTCTTAGGGATAGATGTAATGATATATGTGAATACGGCTTAGGGACCTTCAAGAAACGAATCTACCTTTTTTAATATGCCGGCATCGAACCTGTTATTCCTCTGGTGAATCAGTTGTTCATGGGCGACGGTTCCATCTTAGTCCTCAGGGGTAACAACGCATCTGAATTATGATTCTTTATCGAAGTTAAATATAGATATTTGTGAGTCACAGGATTCACTCACAGGAGTCACATTACGTAGACTGTGTGCTCGTTTGTTACCCTAATCCTATCAACAAAATAGTTCTGCGACTTCGTACCAGCTGCCAACAAAAGTTTGGGATCAAAATTAAAAGACGCTTTTGAAAAAAATATTATCTCCTGTTTTAGTTTCTCTAGCAGCAGTTTTCTGTTAAGGGCTAATGTGGCAATCATGGGAAATTTTATACGTGGTAGAGCCACGCTGCAGCTATATTATGATTATAGTACGAATTGGTCGGTTCGACGGGGGAAGGACCACGCTCTTAGAAAATACCAGCGTCAAATAGCAGTTTAATACTTCTGTGTTTCGTATAGTGAGTGTAGAGATCCGGAGACCCCATTTTACTGGAAACGAGGCATTCCATTTTAGTCCTCAGGGGTAAGAACGCATCTGCATTTTTATTCTTTATCGAGGATAAACGTATATGGGCCACAGCATCCACTTATCATCAGGTGGACTGTGTGCTCATTTGCCATTCTTATTCTATAAAAAATATCCTTCGATGCGGAAAATTATGTGGGGGTGTATCTTAAGCTGTAGATTTTGATAGGTTTGATAGGTTAGTTCGAATTGTGCTTTATGCTTCTTACGATCGTAAATGTTTTCGTGACACTTCTTGCAACTCGCAAGATAATTGATTAACGTGACTGCTGAGTTTCTCTACATAGTAGGGTAGTCGAATTTCTTTTTCTAACGTGGGTAGTCCTAAATGTCTTTCAAAACGTATATTCAGTAATTTCAGATAGTGGTCTCTTATAACCGTCATTATCTGTTCGTTTTCCCGAATCTCTGTTTTAATGTCTTTGAACCAGAAAGGCCACATTTACCAGCTATTAAAGCAGCATTATGTGAAGTAATAGGCCTCTTACATGCACCTATTTTCTTTATATTAATTTAAAGGGTTATGTGTTACCTGGTGGTAAGTGTACGCCGTGGCCTGTCACACCTCAGGAGTAAGATGGAAAGCCTCGTTTCTACTAAAAAGGGTGTCCAGTTTTTTACATACATCATACGGAACACAGCAGCTATGAGCTGCAATTTCATGCTTATATCCTGTGGCAGTATGGTCCCCCCACAGTCGAGCTGACCCATTGGTGATTCAACCACGATATAGCTACAGTGTGGCTCTATCACGTATAAAACCTTTGTCGCTGCTGCTCGGCGCCTGTGTATTTTGCCTGTATTGTAAACAATATGGTTTTATCAGCATCTATCGGAAGATTTTTCTAACATTTCCGCGACACTCGAAGATAAAATGTGATAATAGGTTCTCTTACACTGCTACTACATGGTATCTACTTTGTTTAAGTAAAAAAAATTACTTTAATACTTTTTTTAACAATTTGTATTAATGCAGAACATACTACATCAAAATCTTATATATTAAGAGTCAAAAGAAAAGCTTAAATACCCATTCTTCTTACAACATTATTTTTTTACAAATCATTCCATCATTTTCATTTTTATTTACATATCATTCTTTCAATTTATTTTATCGCGAGCTTATTAAATTCTTCAAGAAAAATAGAATTCCTCTCTAAGCACTCGGTTCTAAGCCTCGCTACGTATTTTCTTGTTTGAATTAAAATTGCGACATGTTTTCTTCCATATTTTTGTATAGAGTTATACCTACATCATTAGAGATATTTCAAAATTTTCATTCGTATTTGCAACGGCCTATTGGTGAGTTTACCATTTACATTGTCACCTTTGACTTAGGCCGTGTCCCTTTGATTCTATGTACTAATATTTATTGGAGATATTTATCTGATTTATTGTATCGTTACCCAGTTCCTGACACGCAGAAGTAATCTTACACAATTATTGAAATGCCTTTTTCGTCACAATATGAGTTTTACGACAACATAATAACTTTTGCAGAAAAAGTTTTTATCTTTTATACTTACGGGTGTGTTGGACTCGCCGTTTAAAAAATAAACCGCTTTAAAAATATCTTATACTTTATCTTGTTTCGTCTAAAATTGAATAATCGTGCTCAATGTCTGCGAAATCGCGTTACGGTTCGAAAGCGTAGAGAGTTTTGAAGTTGCAACACCAAAGTATTCCCGAAGATGTGTCATGTAGTTCCACGACAAAGAAAAGAAAGAAAATCTTTGAACCATCGAATCCATACATGTTCAATTCAAGAAGCTGCGTGCTTTAACTACAAATGTTCATGTAACAGATATAAAAAAACCGGTGGTTCACCAATAATTTGAAAAGTTATTACGTAACCTGTATTTCATAAATATTACCACTCAAAGTAAGCGTAAATGTTTTATACTGAAAATTTTTACACAAAGGATGAGATTAAGATTTTATAAAAAAGTTATAGCTTAAAACTATACACCTTCACGCGGGTGGAGGTTATCTTAAGAGGGTAGTACAGTAGGTACAACAAAATTTTAACCAATCCTATAAAATATATCTTTTGTCCATTAACGCCTAAAAAATACACTGCTCAAATCAGACCTCTCTCGTAGTTGCATCATACGAAGGATTTTACCATATTTAGCATGCCTGGCGGACGGCTGTGAAACCACCGTTTCTTATTATTGTGAGTTATTATCAGGATAATACTGCTGGCTCGCATTCTCATACACATCACTGAATGGATATAATTTCATATTTTCTCTAGGTACACTAAGAACTCATGGAAAAAGTTTAAGAAAATGTTTACGAAAGCTAAAGAATAGAGAACATTTATGCACTACGTTCAACTGTTCGTATAATATTAAAATTTAATTAAATAAAAAAGTAATTATAATGTTCCCAATATAATTAGTAGAACTAGGCGTTACTTTGCGGTAATGCAATACTATTACCGTTAACTCTACAGCCTATTAACTGCTGAACACAGACCTCCCCCATGGATTACCCCACAAGCGGGATGTATGCCATAGTTGTCACGCTTGGCAGTCGGTTTGGCGACCGCAGTTTTTCAATTCCTAGTTGACATTAGAAAAATGCTGCTGCTATTTTCCTGTGCAAGTTCTACAAAGTTATCGAATGACTTCACCATCGCGTTAACCGAGTTAACGTTATCGGTATTGATAAGCGGAGACAAGTGAGTGTGAGTTACAAATTACAATAGAAGCTAACCTTTTGATTGGCGTTTGCTCGCCGTGAATGGCATTTATTCCTTCTCTTATGTTGGTAGCTTTGATTATATGTATATAATCAAAGATTGGTAGCATGTTCGCTTCGTGAGATAAGCCATAGATTTAGTATAAACTCCATAGATTGGCAACTACAACCAACAAACGAGATTAAAAACTGATTGTTTTTGTGTGTGTAGATTGTCAATGTGTGCATTAATATTTTTGTACCATAATAATTTACCGATATCGATCAAAATGAACGTTTAATAAAATGTGACAATATGAAAGATACTGTACCTATTTCATGAAATATCCTTTCCTATTTTATGTATAAGTTTTCAGATTAGAAATGTACAGGATTTCTAAAAAAAATATATTAAACCGGGTTTATTTATACATATTTTTTGGGAATATCATCACGGCCTATTCACATTCCACTTCTGGTACGCCTATACGCCCATCTTACTATAAGCCAGACGGGTTGGTGAGGCATAGGAGTTCGAGTTTTCGGTCTTTTGTAATAATTCAATTCTCGTAACTCAGCTCTTTACTCCTCGTACTTTAAAACACCTGCAGGTTAGAATGGGGTGAAGACATAAAGAATATACGAATATTAACCAAAATTTGAATATAATTCGCGTAAGTGGATGCTTTGGCTCATAAACATCTTTATTTATTCCTTATTATCAAAAGCAGATGCATTGTCACCCGTGAGGACTAAGATGGAATGCCTCGATTCCAGTAAAAAGGGTCTCCGGTTCTCACTCACACACTCACTATACGAAACACAGCAGTATTAAACTGCTATTTGACGCTGGTATTTTGTAAGAGCGCGGTCCTTCCCCGGTCGAGCCGACCAATTCGTACTATAATTATAATATAGCTGCAGCGTGGCTATACCACGTATAAAATTTCCCATGATTGCCACATTAGCCCTTAACAGAAAACTGCTTCAATCAATTCAATCCCAAACTTTTGTTGGCAGATGGTACGAGGTCGCAGAACTATTTTGTTGATAGAATTAGGGTAACAAACGTCCACCTAATGTGACTCCTGTGGGTGAATCCTTTGACTCTCTAAATATCTATATTTAATTTCGATTAAGAATCATAATTCAGATGCGTTGTTACCCCTGAGGACTAAGATGGAACCGCCGCCCATGAACAACTGATTCACCAGAAGAATAACAGGTTCGATGCCGGCATTTAAAAAAAGGGTAGATTAGTTTCTTGAATGTCCCTAAGCCGTATTCACATATATCATTACATCTATCCCTAAGACTTTTTAGACGGGTTCGCTCCTGTATTATTGGTTAAATAATGTTTAGAAGTGGATTTATCTATG
>CAJQZP010000870.1:0-16404 GCA_907164705.1 Parnassius apollo | reverse complement strand
AAGTGTACGTGTATTTTCTATTGTTATTTGCAGATGATTTGCGTCATCCAATGTAGGTTCCGATACAGAAACATTCCATACGTCTTTTATGTACGTAACGACACCACCATTTTTATTTATTCGATTTGTACCCTGAATTTGTGGTATGACTGCTACTTCATTCAAAAAACACTCAGAATAATAGCGTCAAATTCTACATCAAGTCTCGAGAGAACCAATAAGAAGTGATTAAAATTGCGATGTATGCTTCTTATGTTACAGCCTAGTAATGTAAAGTTAGAATAAGACTGTAATGTGTTTGCACAGAGTTCCAGATCAGGAATTGAGTGACATGTTATAGTAAATGTTTTACTAATATCCTCTTCTACCTCTATGGTGGCCGCTTGGGCCATAAATTGTAAAAAGGGGATATATAAATATTATTACTTCCATGTATAAAGTCACTCGTGATAAAAGATGTAAGTAAACAGTAATATCTGTTAATGGTAAGGTTAGCCCGAGAAAGAATAACCTGTTTATTGTGAAACGATTTTTGCATTTGTTTGTCCTGTTCAGTTTTCTTGTAACAAAGTATTAAAAGTGTAATATTGAAGATAGATGTTTGTATTGATGCAGTAGTTCATGAATGCTATAGTGTATGAGAGTATGTGTTAAATTTGTGTATTTATGTATGTTAAAAGGTACACTAATTAATCTACAATTACATGATAAATACCATACTAAGTAAATATTATACAATTTATAAGATTGAGATGTATACATTATTATAAGCGAGCTGTTATTGTGAATTAAAAACATACAGTAAAAATAAAAAAAATAGGAAATAAAAAATAACATGAAAAAAGCTAATGCAGCATTTGTTGATTACTGCTACCGACTGCAGCTGTGGCAGCCAATTCCTCAGGACTGAGATGACGCTCCAGATCAGAGACGTTCCGTATGGTGATGGCAGGACTTCCTTCCCGCCTACGAATGTGGATGTAGCCCTGCTTGACCCAACAATACTTATAACCAGCCTCTTTAGCTCGTATTCTTGTTTCTCGAAATAACCACCGGTTATGTTTCGTTAGATGTTCATTGAAATATAGCTTCCTGGAGGGGCCCTGCACTTTGATGTAAGTAGTGGTGAAGTCACGTCTGGTCCTAGATGCTTTAAGGAATTCTTCTCGCTTGTTTTTGCACAGGAAACGTATAATCACTGGGCGTGGGAGCTTATTTTCCGATGCTAGAACCTTCTGCTGTCTTAATCCTGCTCGGATAACGCAGTCGATATCCTCTGTTACCAAATTCACCCCAATTTTGCTGTGCTGGCGGTAACAAGTATTACGTGCTCAAGACTTTCATTTGGGTTTTCGTTGAGTCCTATAATCTCTAGCTCATTTCGAATAGCGGATTGAGCCTGGGCGTTAATCTGTTCCTGGAGAGAGGATATAGTCGCAGTAAGCTCGGCCACCTTTAATGTATATGTTTTAGCCTCTTGAATTGTTTTTTCAGCATTTACCATGCGATTTTCAAGTGATTCTAGTTTTGTAGTACACTGGAGAAGGCAAGCCGATAGATTTTCCATAACTCCCTTAATGCTGTTAGATCCCTCTCGCAATAATCTTATTTCCAAGGTAAGCGAAGCAAGGTTGTAATTTATAGAAGTTACCGAAGGAGCCTGGTTAATCTCAACGTTAGGTGATAAGGTGGCCTTTCGCTTTGTAGGGCGAGCTGTGACGTTATTGTAAAAATCAGTTGGAGATGCACAAATTGGGTTGTTTGAATTATCTAGTTTCGGCTCCTTACATTGACAGCTTGGACAAAGCCAGTTCGTTAAATATTCGTCAGAATAGGAGTTGTACTCCTGTGCTGATACATTAACACATAATATATGATAAGCTGTTTCGCATCTGTGACATTTCATAAGCAAAGATGTGGTAACCATTTTAGCTAAACAAGCGCCACAGTTTACACTCGCCATTATAATAATACTTATAATAAAAACACAAGCGTCAGGTAAGCAATGGAAACAAAGTAGCATAAGAAAATATTTAGTTCACTTGTGCTACAGTGGGTGACTGCGCTAGGCCTATTTAAAATAGTGCGGTTGTGTTTAAGCAAGCGCACTTTTAGCTACACAGCTAACTCAATAAGTTTAATAGTACTATTGAGCATTTTAACTAATTACTGTTATAACACCATTTTAGTGGATTTTTATGAATAAGACTGAAAGACTGAAATTATACAATATCCTCACAAATAAATCTTCTTATCTTTAATTTTTTATCAAAAATAAACCAACTGTGCCTACTTACGTCTCAAATATCATTCTAACTCATCTTTATATTTCTCTAATCTACATTGCTCTTTCCTTCTGTGAAGTTGTCGCTAATAATGATCCTCCAGACCGAATTTCGGCTACGGCGGCCTGCCTCAACGGAGGCTAGCCATCAGCGCAGGACAGGATCATAGTGCCCAAGCGTATGCGCAAGCACAAGTGCAGTCTCTATTCCCTCACTCTCATAGCCCGATGGGACAGTAAACTGACATGACTGGAGAGAGATTAGGCGCAGGAAAACTTGTCACTATCACTACCCGCAAATGGTATGGCTGACTCGAAGTTTTCCTTTTCTACTTGGTATTCTGAACACGATGTCATGTATTCATTAAACTTATCATCTTCAGAATTATTGAGCTTGATCCAATATTGTTTCTTATCTTCCGCTTTTTTAAGAATTTGCTTTCTTGGTTTTGACTTTTTTCTACTATTCGTATTTTTTTCTTTTTACCTTTTCTTTTCACAGCTTATTATTGTTTCAGTTTATATATTTTTACGTTTTTTTTGTAACGTCAACTTCTTCTGACGTACTTGATTTTAACTTTTCTGTATTATTTATATACAATTAAGCTCTTTTGCCACAACTTTTTGTTTCAGTAGTAAATTTTTTCCGTTTTTGATTACTATGTGATTCGTTTGATGTACTTGCATCTTCATGAAATGTATTTGCTTCTCTTTTAGCATTGTTTTGTTTAACATTTGTATCCTTTTTTTTTCGGAACCATTTTTGTCTTTAGTGCTGATTGCGTTATAACATCAGCCCCTGTAAGGATTTTTTGATGTCATTTTTCTTAAGTTTAGAGGCGACGTCTACCTTTACATTAGAATATTATAAGTTTGGAGCAGCCCACGGACACCTTTGATTCATTTGCTGATAGTTTAGAAGGTGATATCTCTGGCTGTAAACATGCCGGTAAATCATTGATTCATCACTTTAAACGACAGATTCTGGTTGTCACCCTTTGAAAGTTTATTCAACGCGCATACGTCCGCTAACTGAGATATTGGTCTAAAGCTATTCGGATTGCCTTTGGGACCAGTTTTGTAAATTGGACTGACAATAGCTAATTTCCACTTGCTAAACTTAAATTAATTATGTGCGTCAACGGCTCTATATAATGTTTTTAATAGTTTTTATTAATAAAGGGGTACAACTATCAAAACCGGGGGCACTATCGTTCTTAAGTGATTCGGTCACTAGAGACTTCGGTTGTATCGGTTGGGAAGAGATAGATTGAACCCTGATGACAAGTTTGATTATTAAATTCAGAGACCAAAGTTTCCTTTGTAATTTGTAAACTATTTAGGATTTTATCAGCTAATTTTTTACCTATTGTGGAGAAGTATTGATTACATAGGTTCAATGAGTCCCGCGGGTCACCTTTAATCTTTCTGAGTTCGCTGGCATCAGTATACTATAATTTAAATACTATAATTTTGCGTATTTCACAAATGTTTTTTATACATTGCCAGAGTTTTTAGGGTTCTTATGATGTTTTTGAAATTCTGCATTTTCATAGTTCGCTTTGACTCTATGTAATAGATCATTGCAGAAATTGCGGTACCGTTTGTACGTTAGTTCTAGAACGAGATCATTCACAAACTCAACAGGGTTCTTTTTTACTCGACTATGTAACCTGTCACGGTGACGCATGCATCTCATTAGGCCAGGAGTTATCCAAGGCCTGAGATTGAACTTTGAGCGACTAATCCTAACCTGACGAGTGTGTAAGCGTATCGCCGTTTCAATCAGGTTATGCATGTTATTCACCGCATCATTAATGTCACTTGCACCGATAATTAACGACCAATCTTTGTTTTTCAAATACGCAAGAACCCCATCAAAATCAGTGATAGATCTTACCCTGCTAATCTTAGTCGCTTTTCAATTAGACAACCTTAAAACTATCATTGTTAATTTGTGATCAGTTAATGCAGAATCACAGACTATACGATTGCTGGTTTTGTAGAATTAGTGAAAATGTGATCCAGACAAGACTTGTTTCCCGTGGAGGCGAACACGCTGTGTCTTTCAGAAGTTCCTTTTCATCAATTTCTGAATTCATGTCGTGATTTTTTTCGAGCTTGAGACTCTCCCAAGCTGATAATGGTACTGACTTAGATTCATTATTTGTTAATACTCTTTCATCCTTGAGACATTCTGCTAAAATTGGGTTTAACTCCCCTATTACTTTATGATTAGGATAGTGGCCCTTTTTCCTGAAAAAATTGGTAAAGTAAGTTTTCCTGAACATCCAAAGGACCTTTTTTGCTATTAGATCATCTACATCAATCTCTTTTTTGGAATTAGATCTTAGTTTTTCAATCCCTTCTAAAGGGTGGAGCACTGGATGTCCATAGTTCTTACTCAAATTGGAGAAGTACAAGGCTAAGGGCCCAT
The DNA here is from genome assembly GCA_907164705.1 of Parnassius apollo. Taxonomy (NCBI): domain Eukaryota; kingdom Metazoa; phylum Arthropoda; class Insecta; order Lepidoptera; family Papilionidae; genus Parnassius; species Parnassius apollo. The sequence goes on along the minus strand of CAJQZP010000870.1, from coordinate 11,683 downwards.
AAGTGTCTCGTTGGTTCGATACTCCCATGCATGTCATGAGATCTAATATCTCTCTTACATCATATTTACTGAACTTATGTAACAATTCCTCTTCAATAGAGTCTCGGAGGTTGCGAAATCCTAAATCTTCCATTTCGTCCGCAACAATTACACCAATGCAATAAGCATCCCAGTTCTTCATGATTTCAAAGAAACTATTTTTGTATTTACCTCTAAGTCTAATGATTACCTTGTGGAGTTTGTTATAGTGGTTTATTAGGCCGGGAATGTTTTCAATCTTTTCTTTCATAGCAATATGGAGTCTAACATAGAATCTGGTTTGGAGATTGTCTAGTACACACATAAGTAACGTTGTAGGGTAAAGATAACTCTTCCCATTCTTGGTAAGAATTGTTAGTTCTTTCTCAACTATCAGATTGTCGGATAGAATGTGAAACTCTCCTAGAGTGTGTTCTACATTGGTTAGGAGACTCTTAATATGTTCCACTCGTGTCTTGACTCTGTACAAGTCTTGGACTGTACTTTCCTGGAGAATAGCTCCGAAGTTGTCCAGTTCTTCTGATACATCCATCTCGGTTCCGTAATAGCTTTCATGATGTATTCTTGTGTTCCAAATCGATGCCTCGTATATAATCCTCAAACTATAATCCGGCTCTTCTTGGGGAACTTTAAATTTACATGTTGAGATGACTTCTTCCATCAGAGACCAATAGCAGCCGTCATACTCAAAATAAGGAACTAGGCTTTTAAATTGAGAATTGAAAAAGTCCTTGAGTCTTTTGTGTCGTAAACAAAAGAATTTGTCGTGATTAAGTATGAATCTGACTTCATCGTCTGTTATTGGTGAGTTGAGATGTCCCTCAAAATGACAAGTTGGGTGTCCCATGGTATGTCCTTTGTCCAATGTGGGTTTGGATATAGCTGGAATCAAACCATGGCTAGCCATTAAACACAGATAATTAGATCGATGAGAGTCTAATTCGTCAGATAACAGGTTTATATTAATGTCACCAGCTACAATAATAGGAATAGGAACTTTAGTGTTAGAATGAATTGTAGAATCAAGTGATTGTATAAAACGGTCCGGATTATTGAACGAAGGAGATAGATAAATCCCAAGAAGTGTACGTGTATTTTCTATTGTTATTTGCAGATGATTTGCGTCATCCAATGTAGGTTCCGATACAGAAACATTCCATACGTCTTTTATGTACGTAACGACACCACCATTTTTATTTATTCGATTTGTACCCTGAATTTGTGGTATGACTGCTACTTCATTCAAAAAACACTCAGAATAATAGCGTCAAATTCTACATCAAGTCTCGAGAGAACCAATAAGAAGTGATTAAAATTGCGATGTATGCTTCTTATGTTACAGCCTAGTAATGTAAAGTTAGAATAAGACTGTAATGTGTTTGCACAGAGTTCCAGATCAGGAATTGAGTGACATGTTATAGTAAATGTTTTACTAATATCCTCTTCTACCTCTATGGTGGCCGCTTGGGCCATAAATTGTAAAAAGGGGATATATAAATATTATTACTTCCATGTATAAAGTCACTCGTGATAAAAGATGTAAGTAAACAGTAATATCTGTTAATGGTAAGGTTAGCCCGAGAAAGAATAACCTGTTTATTGTGAAACGATTTTTGCATTTGTTTGTCCTGTTCAGTTTTCTTGTAACAAAGTATTAAAAGTGTAATATTGAAGATAGATGTTTGTATTGATGCAGTAGTTCATGAATGCTATAGTGTATGAGAGTATGTGTTAAATTTGTGTATTTATGTATGTTAAAAGGTACACTAATTAATCTACAATTACATGATAAATACCATACTAAGTAAATATTATACAATTTATAAGATTGAGATGTATACATTATTATAAGCGAGCTGTTATTGTGAATTAAAAACATACAGTAAAAATAAAAAAAATAGGAAATAAAAAATAACATGAAAAAAGCTAATGCAGCATTTGTTGATTACTGCTACCGACTGCAGCTGTGGCAGCCAATTCCTCAGGACTGAGATGACGCTCCAGATCAGAGACGTTCCGTATGGTGATGGCAGGACTTCCTTCCCGCCTACGAATGTGGATGTAGCCCTGCTTGACCCAACAATACTTATAACCAGCCTCTTTAGCTCGTATTCTTGTTTCTCGAAATAACCACCGGTTATGTTTCGTTAGATGTTCATTGAAATATAGCTTCCTGGAGGGGCCCTGCACTTTGATGTAAGTAGTGGTGAAGTCACGTCTGGTCCTAGATGCTTTAAGGAATTCTTCTCGCTTGTTTTTGCACAGGAAACGTATAATCACTGGGCGTGGGAGCTTATTTTCCGATGCTAGAACCTTCTGCTGTCTTAATCCTGCTCGGATAACGCAGTCGATATCCTCTGTTACCAAATTCACCCCAATTTTGCTGTGCTGGCGGTAACAAGTATTACGTGCTCAAGACTTTCATTTGGGTTTTCGTTGAGTCCTATAATCTCTAGCTCATTTCGAATAGCGGATTGAGCCTGGGCGTTAATCTGTTCCTGGAGAGAGGATATAGTCGCAGTAAGCTCGGCCACCTTTAATGTATATGTTTTAGCCTCTTGAATTGTTTTTTCAGCATTTACCATGCGATTTTCAAGTGATTCTAGTTTTGTAGTACACTGGAGAAGGCAAGCCGATAGATTTTCCATAACTCCCTTAATGCTGTTAGATCCCTCTCGCAATAATCTTATTTCCAAGGTAAGCGAAGCAAGGTTGTAATTTATAGAAGTTACCGAAGGAGCCTGGTTAATCTCAACGTTAGGTGATAAGGTGGCCTTTCGCTTTGTAGGGCGAGCTGTGACGTTATTGTAAAAATCAGTTGGAGATGCACAAATTGGGTTGTTTGAATTATCTAGTTTCGGCTCCTTACATTGACAGCTTGGACAAAGCCAGTTCGTTAAATATTCGTCAGAATAGGAGTTGTACTCCTGTGCTGATACATTAACACATAATATATGATAAGCTGTTTCGCATCTGTGACATTTCATAAGCAAAGATGTGGTAACCATTTTAGCTAAACAAGCGCCACAGTTTACACTCGCCATTATAATAATACTTATAATAAAAACACAAGCGTCAGGTGGAAGCAATGGAAACAAAGTAGCATAAGAAAATATTTAGTTCACTTGTGCTACAGTGGGTGACTGCGCTAGGCCTATTTAAAATAGTGCGGTTGTGTTTAAGCAAGCGCACTTTTAGCTACACAGCTAACTCAATAAGTTTAATAGTACTATTGAGCATTTTAACTAATTACTGTTATAACACCATTTTAGTGGATTTTTATGAATAAGACTGAAAGACTGAAATTATACAATATCCTCACAAATAAATCTTCTTATCTTTAATTTTTTATCAAAAATAAACCAACTGTGCCTACTTACGTCTCAAATATCATTCTAACTCATCTTTATATTTCTCTAATCTACATTGCTCTTTCCTTCTGTGAAGTTGTCGCTAATAATGATCCTCCAGACCGAATTTCGGCTACGGCGGCCTGCCTCAACGGAGGCTAGCCATCAGCGCAGGACAGGATCATAGTGCCCAAGCGTATGCGCAAGCACAAGTGCAGTCTCTATTCCCTCACTCTCATAGCCCGATGGGACAGTAAACTGACATGACTGGAGAGAGATTAGGCGCAGGAAAACTTGTCACTATCACTACCCGCAAATGGTATGGCTGACTCGAAGTTTTCCTTTTCTACTTGGTATTCTGAACACGATGTCATGTATTCATTAAACTTATCATCTTCAGAATTATTGAGCTTGATCCAATATTGTTTCTTATCTTCCGCTTTTTTAAGAATTTGCTTTCTTGGTTTTGACTTTTTTCTACTATTCGTATTCTTTTTACCTTTTCTTTTCACAGCTTATTATTGTTTCAGTTTATATATTTTTACGTTTTTTTTGTAACGTCAACTTCTTCTGACGTACTTGATTTTAACTTTTCTGTATTATTTATATACAATTAAGCTCTTTTGCCACAACTTTTTGTTTCAGTAGTAAATTTTTTCCGTTTTTGATTACTATGTGATTCGTTTGATGTACTTGCATCTTCATGAAATGTATTTGCTTCTCTTTTAGCATTGTTTTGTTTAACATTTGTATCCTTTTTTTTCGGAACCATTTTTGTCTTTAGTGCTGATTGCGTTATAACATCAGCCCCTGTAAGGATTTTTTGATGTCATTTTTCTTAAGTTTAGAGGCGACATCTACCTTTACATTAGAATATTATAAGTTTGGAGCAGCCCACGGACACCTTTGATTCATTTGCTGATAGTTTAGAAGGTGATATCTCTGGCTGTAAACATGCCGGTAAATCATTGATTCATCACTTTAAACGACAGATTCTGGTTGTCACCCTTTGAAAGTTTATTCAACGCGCATACGTCCGCTAACTGAGATATTGGTCTAAAGCTATTCGGATTGCCTTTGGGACCAGTTTTGTAAATTGGACTGACAATAGCTAATTTCCACTTGCTAAACTTAAATTAATTATGTGCGTCAACGGCTCTATATAATGTTTTTAATAGTTTTTATTAATAAAGGGGTACAACTATCAAAACCGGGGGCACTATCGTTCTTAAGTGATTCGATCACTAGAGACTTCGGTTGTATCGGTTGGGAAGAGATAGATTGAACCCTGATGACAAGTTTGATTATTAAATTCAGAGGCCAAAGTTTCCTCTGTAATTTGTAAACTATTGAGGATTTTATCAGCTAATTTTTTACCTATTGTGGAGAAGTATTGATTACATAGGTTCAATGAGTCTCGCGGGTCACCTTTAATCTTTCTGAGTTCGCTGGCATCAGTATACTATAATTTAAATACTATAATTTTGCGTATTTCACAAATGTTTTTTATACATTGCCAGAGTTTTTAGGGTTCTTATGATGTTTTTGAAATTCTGCATTTTCATAGTTCGCTTTGACTCTATGTAATAGATCATTGCAGAAATTGCGGTACCGTTTGTACGTTAGTTCTAGAACGAGATCATTCACAAACTCAACAGGGTTCTTTTTTACTCGACTATGTAACCTGTCACGGTGACGCATGCATCTCATTAGGCCAGGAGTTATCCAAGGCCTGAGATTGAACTTTGAGCGACTAATCCTAACCTGACGAGTGTGTAAGCGTATCGCCGTTTCAATCAGGTTATGCATGTTATTCACCGCATCATTAATGTCACTTGCACCGATAATTAACGACCAATCTTTGTTTTTCAAATACGCAAGAACCCCATCAAAATCAGTGATAGATCTTACCCTGCTAATCTTAGTCGCTTTTCAATTAGACAACCTTAAAACTATCATTGTTAATTTGTGATCAGTTAATGCAGAATCACAGACTATACGATTGCTGGTTTTGTAGAATTAGTGAAAATGTGATCCAGACAAGACTTGTTTCCCGTGGAGGCGAACACGCTGTGTCTTTCAGAAGTTCCTTTTCATCAATTTCTGAATTCATGTCGTGATTTTTTTCGAGCTTGAGACTCTCCCAAGCTGATAATGGTACTGACTTAGATTCATTATTTGTTAATACTCTTTCATCCTTGAGACATTCTGCTAAAATTGGGTTTAACTCCCCTATTACTTTATGATTAGGATAGTGGCCCTTTTTCCTGAAAAAATTGGTAAAGTAAGTTTTCCTGAACATCCAAAGGACCTTTTTTTGCTATTAGATCATCTACATCAATCTCTTTTTTTGGAATTAGATCTTAGTTTTTCAATCCCTTCTAAAGGGTGGAGCACTGGATGTCCATAGTTCTTACTCAAATTGGAGAAGTACAAGGCTAAGGGCCCATAAGTGTCTCGTTGGTTCGATACTCCCATGCATGTCATGAGATCTAATATCTCTCTTACATCATATTTACTGAACTTATGTAACAATTCCTCTTCAATAGAGTCTCGGAGGTTGCGAAATCCTAAATCTTCCATTTCGTCCGCAACAATTACACCAATGCAATAAGCATCCCAGTTCTTCATGATTTCAAAGAAACTATTTTTGTATTTACCTCTAAGTCTAATGATTACCTTGTGGAGTTTGTTATAGTGGTTTATTAGGCCGGGAATGTTTTCAATCTTTTCTTTCATAGCAATATGGAGTCTAACATAGAATCTGGTTTGGAGATTGTCTAGTACACACATAAGTAACGTTGTAGGGTAAAGATAACTCTTCCCATTCTTGGTAAGAATTGTTAGTTCTTTCTCAACTATCAGATTGTCGGATAGAATGTGAAACTCTCCTAGAGTGTGTTCTACATTGGTTAGGAGACTCTTAATATGTTCCACTCGTGTCTTGACTCTGTACAAGTCTTGGACTGTACTTTCCTGGAGAATAGCTCCGAAGTTGTCCAGTTCTTCTGATACATCCATCTCGGTTCCGTAATAGCTTTCATGATGTATTCTTGTGTTCCAAATCGATGCCTCGTATATAATCCTCAAACTATAATCCGGCTCTTCTTGGGGAACTTTAAATTTACATGTTGAGATGACTTCTTCCATCAGAGACCAATAGCAGCCGTCATACTCAAAATAAGGAACTAGGCTTTTAAATTGAGAATTGAAAAAGTCCTTGAGTCTTTTGTGTCGTAAACAAAAGAATTTGTCGTGATTAAGTATGAATCTGACTTCATCGTCTGTTATTGGTGAGTTGAGATGTCCCTCAAAATGACAAGTTGGGTGTCCCATGGTATGTCCTTTGTCCAATGTGGGTTTGGATATAGCTGGAATCAAACCATGGCTAGCCATTAAACACAGATAATTAGATCGATGAGAGTCTAATTCGTCAGATAACAGGTTTATATTAATGTCACCAGCTACAATAATAGGAATAGGAACTTTAGTGTTAGAATGAATTGTAGAATCAAGTGATTGTATAAAACGGTCCGGATTATTGAACGAAGGAGATAGATAAATCCCAAGAAGTGTACGTGTATTTTCTATTGTTATTTGCAGATGATTTGCGTCATCCAATGTAGGTTCCGATACAGAAACATTCCATACGTCTTTTATGTACGTAACGACACCACCATTTTTATTTATTCGATTTGTACCCTGAATTTGTGGTATGACTGCTACTTCATTCAAAAAACACTCAGAATAATAGCGTCAAATTCTACATCAAGTCTCGAGAGAACCAATAAGAAGTGATTAAAATTGCGATGTATGCTTCTTATGTTACAGCCTAGTAATGTAAAGTTAGAATAAGACTGTAATGTGTTTGCACAGAGTTCCAGATCAGGAATTGAGTGACATGTTATAGTAAATGTTTTACTAATATCCTCTTCTACCTCTATGGTGGCCGCTTGGGCCATAAATTGTAAAAAGGGGATATATAAATATTATTACTTCCATGTATAAAGTCACTCGTGATAAAAGATGTAAGTAAACAGTAATATCTGTTAATGGTAAGGTTAGCCCGAGAAAGAATAACCTGTTTATTGTGAAACGATTTTTGCATTTGTTTGTCCTGTTCAGTTTTCTTGTAACAAAGTATTAAAAGTGTAATATTGAAGATAGATGTTTGTATTGATGCAGTAGTTCATGAATGCTATAGTGTATGAGAGTATGTGTTAAATTTGTGTATTTATGTATGTTAAAAGGTACACTAATTAATCTACAATTACATGATAAATACCATACTAAGTAAATATTATACAATTTATAAGATTGAGATGTATACATTATTATAAGCGAGCTGTTATTGTGAATTAAAAACATACAGTAAAAATAAAAAAATAGGAAATAAAAAATAACATGAAAAAAGCTAATGCAGCATTTGTTGATTACTGCTACCGACTGCAGCTGTGGCAGCCAATTCCTCAGGACTGAGATGACGCTCCAGATCAGAGACGTTCCGTATGGTGATGGCAGGACTTCCTTCCCGCCTACGAATGTGGATGTAGCCCTGCTTGACCCAACAATACTTATAACCAGCCTCTTTAGCTCGTATTCTTGTTTCTCGAAATAACCACCGGTTATGTTTCGTTAGATGTTCATTGAAATATAGCTTCCTGGAGGGGCCCTGCACTTTGATGTAAGTAGTGGTGAAGTCACGTCTGGTCCTAGATGCTTTAAGGAATTCTTCTCGCTTGTTTTTGCACAGGAAACGTATAATCACTGGGCGTGGGAGCTTATTTTCCGATGCTAGAACCTTCTGCTGTCTTAATCCTGCTCGGATAACGCAGTCGATATCCTCTGTTACCAAATTCACCCCAATTTTGCTGTGCTGGCGGTAACAAGTATTACGTGCTCAAGACTTTCATTTGGGTTTTCGTTGAGTCCTATAATCTCTAGCTCATTTCGAATAGCGGATTGAGCCTGGGCGTTAATCTGTTCCTGGAGAGAGGATATAGTCGCAGTAAGCTCGGCCACCTTTAATGTATATGTTTTAGCCTCTTGAATTGTTTTTTCAGCATTTACCATGCGATTTTCAAGTGATTCTAGTTTTGTAGTACACTGGAGAAGGCAAGCCGATAGATTTTCCATAACTCCCTTAATGCTGTTAGATCCCTCTCGCAATAATCTTATTTCCAAGGTAAGCGAAGCAAGGTTGTAATTTATAGAAGTTACCGAAGGAGCCTGGTTAATCTCAACGTTAGGTGATAAGGTGGCCTTTCGCTTTGTAGGGCGAGCTGTGACGTTATTGTAAAAATCAGTTGGAGATGCACAAATTGGGTTGTTTGAATTATCTAGTTTCGGCTCCTTACATTGACAGCTTGGACAAAGCCAGTTCGTTAAATATTCGTCAGAATAGGAGTTGTACTCCTGTGCTGATACATTAACACATAATATATGATAAGCTGTTTCGCATCTGTGACATTTCATAAGCAAAGATGTGGTAACCATTTTAGCTAAACAAGCGCCACAGTTTACACTCGCCATTATAATAATACTTATAATAAAAACACAAGCGTCAGGTAAGCAATGGAAACAAAGTAGCATAAGAAAATATTTAGTTCACTTGTGCTACAGTGGGTGACTGCGCTAGGCCTATTTAAAATAGTGCGGTTGTGTTTAAGCAAGCGCACTTTTAGCTACACAGCTAACTCAATAAGTTTAATAGTACTATTGAGCATTTTAACTAATTACTGTTATAACACCATTTTAGTGGATTTTTATGAATAAGACTGAAAGACTGAAATTATACAATATCCTCACAAATAAATCTTCTTATCTTTAATTTTTTATCAAAAATAAACCAACTGTGCCTACTTACGTCTCAAATATCATTCTAACTCATCTTTATATTTCTCTAATCTACATTGCTCTTTCCTTCTGTGAAGTTGTCGCTAATAATGATCCTCCAGACCGAATTTCGGCTACGGCGGCCTGCCTCAACGGAGGCTAGCCATCAGCGCAGGACAGGATCATAGTGCCCAAGCGTATGCGCAAGCACAAGTGCAGTCTCTATTCCCTCACTCTCATAGCCCGATGGGACAGTAAACTGACATGACTGGAGAGAGATTAGGCGCAGGAAAACTTGTCACTATCACTACCCGCAAATGGTATGGCTGACTCGAAGTTTTCCTTTTCTACTTGGTATTCTGAACACGATGTCATGTATTCATTAAACTTATCATCTTCAGAATTATTGAGCTTGATCCAATATTGTTTCTTATCTTCCGCTTTTTTAAGAATTTGCTTTCTTGGTTTTGACTTTTTTCTACTATTCGTATTCTTTTTACCTTTTCTTTTCACAGCTTATTATTGTTTCAGTTTATATATTTTTACGTTTTTTTTGTAACGTCAACTTCTTCTGACGTACTTGATTTTAACTTTTCTGTATTATTTATATACAATTAAGCTCTTTTGCCACAACTTTTTGTTTCAGTAGTAAATTTTTTCCGTTTTTGATTACTATGTGATTCGTTTGATGTACTTGCATCTTCATGAAATGTATTTGCTTCTCTTTTAGCATTGTTTTGTTTAACATTTGTATCCTTTTTTTTTCGGAACCATTTTTGTCTTTAGTGCTGATTGCGTTATAACATCAGCCCCTGTAAGGATTTTTTGATGTCATTTTTCTTAAGTTTAGAGGCGACATCTACCTTTACATTAGAATATTATAAGTTTGGAGCAGCCCACGGACACCTTTGATTCATTTGCTGATAGTTTAGAAGGTGATATCTCTGGCTGTAAACATGCCGGTAAATCATTGATTCATCACTTTAAACGACAGATTCTGGTTGTCACCCTTTGAAAGTTTATTCAACGCGCATACGTCCGCTAACTGAGATATTGGTCTAAAGCTATTCGGATTGCCTTTGGGACCAGTTTTGTAAATTGGACTGACAATAGCTAATTTCCACTTGCTAAACTTAAATTAATTATGTGCGTCAACGGCTCTATATAATGTTTTTAATAGTTTTTATTAATAAAGGGGTACAACTATCAAAACCGGGGGCACTATCGTTCTTAAGTGATTCGATCACTAGAGACTTCGGTTGTATCGGTTGGGAAGAGATAGATTGAACCCTGATGACAAGTTTGATTATTAAATTCAGAGGCCAAAGTTTCCTCTGTAATTTGTAAACTATTGAGGATTTTATCAGCTAATTTTTTTACCTATTGTGGAGAAGTATTGATTACATAGGTTCAATGGGTCTCGCGGGTCACTTTTAATCTTTCTGAGTTCGCTGGCATCAGTATACTATAATTTAAATACTATAATTTTGCGTATTTCACAAATGTTTTTTATACATTGCCAGAGTTTTTAGGGTTCTTATGATGTTTTTGAAATTCTGCATTTTCATAGTTCGCTTTGACTCTATGTAATAGATCATTGCAGAAATTGCGGTACCGTTTGTACGTTAGTTCTAGAACGAGATCATTCACAAACTCAACAGGGTTCTTTTTTACTCGACTATGTAACCTGTCACGGTGACGCATGCATCTCATTAGGCCAGGAGTTATCCAAGGCCTGAGATTGAACTTTGAGCGACTAATCCTAACCTGACGAGTGTGTAAGCGTATCGCCGTTTCAATCAGGTTATGCATGTTATTCACCGCATCATTAATGTCACTTGCACCGATAATTAACGACCAATCTTTGTTTTTCAAATACGCAAGAACCCCATCAAAATCAGTGATAGATCTTACCCTGCTAATCTTAGTCGCTTTTCAATTAGACAACCTTAAAACTATCATTGTTAATTTGTGATCAGTTAATGCAGAATCACAGACTATACGATTGCTGGTTTTGTAGAATTAGTGAAAATGTGATCCAGACAAGACTTGTTTCCCGTGGAGGCGAACACGCTGTGTCTTTCAGAAGTTCCTTTTCATCAATTTCTGAATTCATGTCGTGATTTTTTCGAGCTTGAGACTCTCCCAAGCTGATAATGGTACTGACTTAGATTCATTATTTGTTAATACTCTTTCATCCTTGAGACATTCTGCTAAAATTGGGTTTAACTCCCCTATTACTTTATGATTAGGATAGTGGCCCTTTTTCCTGAAAAAATTGGTAAAGTAAGTTTTCTGAACATCCAAAGGACCTTTTTTGCTATTAGATCATCTACATCAATCTCTTTTTTGGAATTAGATCTTAGTTTTTCAATCCCTTCTAAAGGGTGGAGCACTGGATGTCCATAGTTCTTACTCAAATTGGAGAAGTACAAGGCTAAGGGCCCATAAGTGTCTCG